>APFE030004677.1:40427-96294 GCA_000404065.3 Pinus taeda
AGCACAGGTAGCCGAGAGGGGCAAGCAACCCATGATTGAGGAGAGAGTGTCAGGTGATCCGGTTATTGATCTTGACGCCGGTTCTCCTAGCACAGAGCTCAAGGATATCATCCGAGAGCAAAGCACCGAGATTCATTCGCTGAAAACACAATTATTGATGGAAAAATGGATAATCAAATATTTAGAGCAGCGAAACAAACAGATTGAGGATGAGAAAGAGTTGGATGAGCTATGGAGGTTTCGAAGTGATCGAGTCATCAACCGTAGGACGCCCGGTGACTTGCTGCCCAAGGAGAGGGAATCCATGCTTATCCTAGTGAACACACACTTAGAGGGGCTGTTGGCTAAGGCCAATCGAAACAACAAGTTGCTAAGGAACATGAAAAACCATTATTGGGCAAGGATGCATGTTTGCAAGGCGAAGATGAAAATGTTCCAGAGAAGGTTGTCCGAGGTCCGCAAAAGGAGGAAGAAGACCAACACGCTCCGTATCTTGGCTGAGGCTTATCTCACTCACCATGATACTCATTATCTTCCTCCTAGTAGCAAACCCAAGAGATTTTGAGAATTTTGAGGCATTTTTGGCATTTTTGGGAATTTTACAGGTTTTGGCCATTCGAGTGGTCTCACCCCGTACGCGACCAGTCATGAGGACAGCTTAGAACGGGGAAAACTCTACATTTTTGGATTTTTCATGCAAAGATACATTTTCCTATGGAAGGGTTTCAAATTTTGTGAAGATTTGGGCTCCCAAAAGCTCAAAATACAGGCAAATTTTGACTTTCTGCCCCTTTTTTGAGTTGCAGAAAGCAGTCTTGGGAGATTTGATTTTTGAGGGGTCAAATCAACTCAAAATTCAGAAATTCCAGTTGGGTTGGAAAGTAGACTTCCTGGCCTTTCCAACAAGCTATCCTGCGCCTCATTTTAACACCGGGAAGGCCCTCAAACAGAGCTGCCAAGGGGCGCGACTAGTCAAGGTCAGGGGCGCGACCACTCAGGCAAATTTGCCCGTTTTGACCAGTTCGGCCAGCAAAACACTGTTTTCACCTTGGTTGACTATTTGGGCATGTAAATGATGGATTTTTGTGTAAATTTCATGGAATTAGATACTTTTACTCTTCTTAACCACTTCTAGAAGTTTTTTTGATGTAAATGGTAAATATTTAATGCATGGATAGGTTTCCTAAGTTTTAGAGGCAAGTTGTTGTGATGGCCTATTATCTAGTGATTAATTTAGAATTAGTTGCAACAGCTCCTAGGAAGTTGAGCTCGACCCCTAGAGGTGGGGAACAGAGTTAGATCTTCTATATTATGCCTTCTCTTAGTCATTTTCATGGTTGGACTCTTGAGGGAGAAGCTCTATTGTATATTTTACTTGTATCTCTGCATTTTGAGGAAAAGGAAGGCCAGGGTTTTGCAGACATCACTGTGGATTCTTGTGTTGATGGTGTGTTTCCTATTTGTCATTGTAAGTGTGTTCCATTTCTTATTCTATTGCTGCTAATTAAACAAAAGAAGTGATAAAGTTTGAATTCATGCATGCCATGCTCAGCTTTCAATTTTGTTTAATATTTATGTTTTCCACTATCTAGAGAGGATTCAAATTCATTGTTTGCCCTCTTTAGCCTCTCTTCTTTTCTCCTTGATCATCCATCTCACCTAAAGGCATCAGTACAAACTCCTACCTTGCCCCAAAGACCCACCTGCAAAAACTGAGCTCAATCCCCACACCCTGAATTACACTCCCTCCAATTGCCACCAAAAACCTCAAAAAAACTTTAAATCAATCCTCCTTATAAGTTTACTAGCCTAATATCTGTGTTACCTTGATTGGTCATCTCTTCCCATTGAAAATTTAATGAGATTGACCGGAGAGAGCCTTCTCATACCCCGTAGGGCTAGCTACGAGGTGAAATGATTTGATGTAGCCTTGAGATTTGTCTATCTCAGCCTAGGTGAAATTTCAAGTGCTAACAGCTGGAAGGTGGAAAAAAGAAGAGTGAAGATCTAGGAGAAGCAAGGAAGAAAAAAATATTTCTTTTGGGCCAATCTCTCTCACATGTGTGAAATTTTATGGTTTCTAGTGTTGTAGAACGAAGCCGAAGTTGAAGGTTTGAGTTACAGTAGGGCAAAGTACATAATATTGTATCTTAAAGGAAGAATACCCTACCTTGACCTCGTTAACCTTGGGAGGAGTTGTCTTGCTCTAGAAAGGTCTTAGCAGGATGTAGGATTAGGGTTTCTAGACAAGCTACAAGGCCAAAATCATAAAGTCAAAGTTGGAGGACAATTTGTAGTAGTGAAGATGGCAAGATGAAGTTGTAATTTGTCGTTGGTTGGTGCTAAATCGAGGAAGGACTTCAAGAAGGGCTGACTTGGTACTTGGGGAAGGACATGGTTTACGGTTTAGGTCTTTATGTCTCAATTGAAGCAGATTCTATAAGAAGAGAAGATTTTTCTAGGATTTCCCATTGGAGGGGTTTTTCCCTCCCTAAGAGCCTATTTTCTGTGTCCTATGTAGTTGTTATTTCATTCATGATATTTGTTTGATGAAAATATCTAACTAAAGAACATAAAGAAGATTAACTAAGATTTACAAGCAAGTATCAAGGTTAAGGAAAATTCATATAATAAGCCGCCACTTTGAATTTTCCAACATGGTATCAGAGGTAAGGTGAACAAGGAAGGCAGCTCGAAGGACACTAGAAGGAATTACCTGTTAAGGGAAAGGGGAAAGGAAACACACAAGGAAAGCCTGAAGCTGAAGACTTCAAAAAGGATTGTCTCTTAAAGGATCTAGTTGAAATACTCATTGATAGACCTCTCCAAAGAAAGAATCAAAGGATATTATCATTCATCTCTCTTGGAAGATATTAATGGAGGAATCCTAGGGAACATATTTCAAGAAAGTCTCTTCAAAGATCTTGAAGGCATCAAGAAGGTTGAATACATCATCAAGGAAGAGGAGCATCTTGAGTATCAAGTAAGTATTACATCGTGTTTGAATCTACGGGTCATATGGGTTCTTTATTCAAGGAGAGAAATAAGCTCATTGAAGCATAAAATTATCTAGCATGGAAGAAAAGGGTTGACCTATGATCCAAGTGGATATTGGTGGCCACCCACCTATTCCACATGGACCCCCACCATTGTTTCTTTCAATTTTTCAGTTTCCTTAATTGTAGCATAGTTTACTATTTTTGGCAGTTTTTTAGGTCCTAAACTTCCAGAGCCGTTTTGAGGCCCTACGATGTTCTTTTGGAAATATTCCTCCAAGAAATATCTTTGAATTTGTGTTTTCATTTGTAGTCCTCGGAGATATATTTCCAACAAGGCATCACACATGTCAAATGAAGATAATATGACCAAGTCACAACCCCGAGAAGTTGGCTTCCCAACTAACCCCAATGAGGCCCATAAACTCTTAGTGTTACATCTCCTCAGGTTAGGGTTTTGGTTTTTTAGGCTTTTATCTTATTGTTCAATAATAAAAAGACCCTTTAGCCTTGTCGTATATTAGTTCAAAGGCATGTAGCTACCACATCTCTTCTTAGAGACAAGCTACCATCGCCCGAGCTAGTCTCATTTCCATTATGTTTGTAAGCATACTTCATTATTTGATATTGATGAGAGATAGTGTTATTTCAGTTGCATCTCTATATTTATGGTTATGTCTGTAATTTTTTTCATTCCTATTTAAATTCAAATCAGTGGTATCAGAGCGATCTACTATTTCTCTATTTTTCTTTACATATCCCCAACGATGTTGAGATATAAGGAGTTAGGGCTCGAAATGGTCGAACCTTTGTAAGACCAACCTCATAAATCCTAATGGCCTCCCATGGGGGAATAAAATAAAGATGAGGGAGTAGGATACCCTATCAAAATATTGCTTGAGGAGGCCCTCAAGAAACAAAGGAACATGATGATGGATAACTTTGCCTAGATCCTTAAACGATTGCCCACTGGTGGCGCATCGACATCCAAAAACCACTCTGGAGACTCCACACATTTTGAGGTACAAGTAAACTTTGGCATTCCCATATTTGAGGGTCAAATAGATGCAGACATAGTCGATAAATGGTTGAATCTACTAGAAGGATTTTTTTTTTTTTTTTTTTTTTTTTTTTTTCATGATTTTTCTAGCCGAGAAAAGATTACTTTTTTCTATTCTTAAAGCCGCCCTCCACGTTAAGGACTAGTGGGAAACCTATTGTGAGCAAAAGGATGAAAGTATGACCTCACTATTTTCATCTGCTCCCATTTAGAATTCATTATGGGATGCCATCAAGGAGTAGTACTACCCTATCGGGAGCTATGAGGATAGATACATAAAGTGTAGCACTCTGTGACAGGGAAGGGACCAAGATGTGCCAGAGTTTACCAATGTTTTTCATACCCTTCTCATGAAGTTGGGTATCAAGGATTCTGAGAAACATTTGGTACTCAAGTACTGCGACTGCCTACGTAGTTACATCCTAGACGAGATGGAGTTCCTGGACATCTCCTTCCTCGATACAGCATGCCAATATGCCGTCAATATTGAGTAGAAGTTTAAACAGAAGAAGCAAGACTTTGGATCTACGAATCTAAAGTAAGGAAAAGGTTCCCCCAAACCATAGAACAAAGGACAAAGCCAAGGCGAGATGACCCATGAAAACTCACCAAGGCCACAAGAAAAGGACAACACTGTGAAGCTAAAGAAGGACATGGGAAAGTGTTGTGAGTTCCATAAGAGCTCCACCCACAACACAAGTGAGTGTCGGGCCAAGTAGTCATTGGTGGCCGAATTGAAGGCTTTAGAATCAGATGCATGTTCTAACTCTGAGTCAAAACCCGACAAGGGGAATGAAAAATGGAAGTAGATTATTGATATGGATCCTAACGCCATTGTTGTCACCATAAAGATCCAAAAGGAGGAACTCGAAGATCTAGAGGAGGAGGAGCGTCTCTTCCACTCCTAGATGTGGGTAAAGGGTTCCCCGCTATAGTTCATTGTCGACAATGGGAGCCAAAAGGACCTCATTCAGCAGATATCATGAAGTGGCTGAGCTTACCAACCACAATACACCCACAACTATACACCATCGGGTAGCTTCACCAAGGACAAGATCTACGCGTGAGCCAACAATGTTGCCTTCCATACAGCATCAAGCCCTTCACGAATGAGGTATTATGTGACGTTACTCCCCTTGATGTTTGTGATGTATTATTAGGCCAACCATACTTGTGGAAGTACCATGCTATGTATGAGTAAAGGCCTCATGCTATTATTGTTACATTGGGAAATAAGTTGTACAAGATACAGCAGGTACCATCGCCTACTGTCATCTCTCTGATTACTGTAAAACAATGTAGTAAGCTCATTTCAAAAACCAAGATTTTTTTTCCTCGTGATACACCCTCAAAAAAAGAAGAATATGGTAGTCAGACCTACAAATAGGGCCGCTCTGCACGACAACAACAGATGGACAAGGTCGTGGAGGAGTACAAAGACATCTTCACCTCCCTCGTAGGGGTGCCTCTGCAATGTCAGGTCAAGTATTCCATTGATCTGAACCAAGGTGTGTCGTTACCCAATGGACCAATCTATCAATGCTCTATTATGGATAATGATGAAATCAAGAGGCAAATTCAGAGTTGCTACAGAAAGGTGACATTTTTCCGAGTTCATCACCCTATGGGAGCTCGATCGTGTTGGTACAGAAGAAGGATGGGACTTGGAGACTATGTATTAACTATGGGGCGCTGAACAAGATCATTGTCCAAAACAGGTGCTCGATCCTACGGACTGATGAATTTCTGGACGAACTCAAGGGGGAAAATATTTTAGCAAGATCAACTTGAAGTCTGGATATCACCAGGTACCAATCGAACCCTCCGATGAGTGGAAGAATACCTCCAAAGCCAAGGAGGGCCTTTTTGAATGGTTGGTTATGCCTTTTGGGTTAAAAAATGCTCCTGCAACCTTCATGAGGCTTATGGATGACATCTTGTGGCCATTCACCAACTCATTTGTAGTGGTATACTTGGATAACATCCTAATCTTCAGCCAAAGTTGGGAAGAGCAACTCCACCACATCCGACAGGTTCTCCAAACACTGCGGCAGCACAAATGTGTGCCAATTTGGTGAAATGCACTTTTGGCATGACCGAGGTTTAGTATCTAGGATACATTATTGATGAACGTGGGTTGTATGTGGATCTAGCCAAGATCCAAGGCATTTGGTATTGGCCAGCCCCAACCACTTTGACAGAGTTCCACAGTTTTCTGGGTCTTGCCAATTTCTACTGCAGGTTCGTGTTGGGGTTCTCTCATATCACTTAGCCCTTGAGTCAAGTCACCAAAGGAGGAGTGAAATAAAAAAAAAAAAAATTGTTCTGAATCTCAGTAGAAGGCATTCACAGAGTTGGAACATCACCTCTGCTCTGCACCAGTGCTCACATTACTAGAATTGCAACAACCATTTGAGATTGAGATAGATGCCTATGAGTATGCTATTGGGGTAGTCCTTACTCATCAGGGGCATCCAATGGCATATCACAGCAAGGCACTTTCAGCCACAGTTCGGAAGTATCCCACTTATCATAAAGAGATGTATTCCATTGTGCAGGCCTGCCGACAATGGAAGCATTACATTTTGGGGAAGGAAACAATCATCCACACACACCATTGACCCCTACAATTCATACAGGTGCAAGGGAAGTTGCAAAATGATCACCATCAGAAGTGGTCCACATACCTGTAATAGTTCCATTTAAATATCAAGTACAAGAAGGGAATCACTAATAATGTTGCAAACTACCTCACCCAACCATCGATCATGGCGTTAACCACCGTGCTCAACTCTTGTGTGCATGAGACTTCTGATTGTCCACTTCTCTACAAAAGCGACCCAGAATTTGGCCACACATACCATATGCTCTTGAAGGGTCAACAAGTTCCATATTTTCACCTCTAGGATGCTTTGTTATGCCACCTAGGACACCTTTGTGTTCCTTCAAGTGAGCGTGCGAACTTGATTTGGGAAGCACACTACAGTCGGGCCGTTGGGCATTTTGGGGTCGAGAAAATGGTGGCAGTACTGCAAAAGTATTTCTATTGGCTGAATATTCAATAGGATGTCAGGAAGTACATCAAGTCCTACACTGCCTACGTCAATGCCAAACCGACTATCAAGAAGGAAGGTCTTTATACTCCACTGCCTACCCCTAATCGACCTTGGGAATCCATCTCCATGGATTACATGTCAATTCTCCCTTCTACTAAGCATAGCAACAACTGTGTTTTTGCGGTCTTGGACAGATTATTGAAGATTGTCATTATGGCGGCTTGCAAGAAGAGTATCATAACAGAAGCCACTACTAAAATCTTCTTTGATCAAGTGTGGGTACACTTTGGGATACCAAAATCTATCATCTTATATTGGGACAATGGGTTCCTCAATACACTTTTGTCTAGTCTCTCATCGATTCTGGACACCAAGCTCACTAAGTCCACAACTTTCCATCATCAAACTCATGGCCAGATAAAGGTCATCAACAAGATGATCATACACATTCTGCACATGTACAACTTAAAGCATCCATTCACATGGGATGAGAGCCTCCCCTATGTCCAACACAACTGCAACTAGGCTCTCCAAAACTTGATTGGCCACAACTCCTTTTAGGTGGGCTTGGGATTCCAGCCACTATGTCCCATTAATGTGGCCATACCATTTGCAGTGACTCAGGCAGATTCAGCTCATGTCCAGTCTGAAACCAACAAGGTAATTAGCTTGATTGATCACATTCAACACATTCACCAACAAGTCCATGACATATTGGACAAAGCCAATGCTATGTACAATCAGTGGCATGATAAGCATCGGGTGCCACACAAGTTCTAGGTGAGTGACAAAGTTTGGCTACATTTGCAAAAGGAGTGCCTCGCTTGGCCGCACCACAAGATTCGTTTGCTTCGATATGGGCCATAAACCATCACCAAGGCTGTGGGAGATAATTCTTTTGAACTCAACATCCCCCCATTCCTTGGCTTGCACCTAGTGTTCATTGTGGATCTCCTTCAACCATACTTTCCACCATTACTGGACACATTCGATATTGTAGAACAACTCACACCAATAGAGTTAAATCAAGACTGCACGGAACAAGATGCAACTGATTAGATCATGGACACCTAGATTAAGAACACTCTCCACCAGAAGATGTTGTCAAAGCCAACCAACTCCTGCACCAAGGAAGATGGCTCACTAGGGACCAAGTTCAACAAAAGTTTCCTCATCTCATGGAGGAAGTCAATGCAATGGAAACCATTGCTTCCTAAGGGGGAAGGAATGATCCAAGTGGATATTGGTGGCCACCCACCTATTCCACATGGACCCCCACCATTGTTTCTTTCAGTTTTTCAATTTCCTTAATTGTAGCACAATTTACTATTTTTGGCAGTTTTTTGGGTCCTGAACTTGCAGAGCCATTTTGAGGCCCTAAACAATGTTTTTTTTGGAAATATTACTCCAAGCAATTTCATTTCAATTAAAATTTCAGTTGTAGTCGTTGGAAAGATCTTTCCAATGTGGTATCATGTGCATCAAACAAAGATAATATGACCAAGTTACGACCCCGAGAAGTTGGTTTCCCAACTAACCCCAACAGGTCCCATAAACTCTTTGTGTTACATCTCCTCAGGTTATGGTTTTGGTTGTTTAGGGTTTTTTCTTATTGTTAAATAATAAAAATACCCTTGAGCCTCTTTATAACTCAGTTCAGAGGCATGTAGCTGCCACATCGCTTCTCAGAGATAAGCTACCATCGCCCGAGCTAGTCTCATTTCCATTATGTTCATAAGCATATTTAATTATTTGATATTAATGAAAGATAGTTTTATTTCTGCTACATCTCTATATTTATGGTTATATCTATAATTTGTTGTGTTCCTATTTAAATTCTGATCAACTTGATAATCACAAAACAAGAAGTAATAGAATATGTTATTGGAGAAATTATTGAACCTAAAAACGAAAATACACAAGAACTAAAAAAGTACAAGAAAGGGGAAGTAAGGGCACAAAGGATAATAGTTGAATCCATCAAATATTCTCTTTTTCCATTTGTTGCAAAAATCCTCGTCCATAGATCCATCCAGGCCCCAACAAAAAATTCAATCCCTAATGTAGGAGACCTCCTTTGCAACTATTACAAACTACCTTGTATTTAGAAGATGATCCTGAGGAAAGTATTGAATATGATATTAAGGTTTAGGATAATCAATACTTTACTCTCTCAGAAGAAGAAAATGAAATAGAAGCACAGGGAGGAGAGGAGGATGATCAGAATGTCCCTTTCGATGAAGATGAGATAGATGCTTATTGTAAGCAGTTTGGTGATTTCATACAAGCACAACTGCATAGGAGATATGATTTGAGATCTAGAAGAATATCGTGGACACAAGATCTAAATGGAGAAACTATCTAAACTTCTCCCCCAAAACAAACTGATAAAAGGAAAAATCCTGCCAACCCTAACCTACCAACCAAAGGAGAAACAACCCACCCATTCAATCCTAAGTATGAATATGCAAATGCAAAGAAAATACCAGTGCAAACTAAGCCAATACATAAATAAAACAAAGAGCTAATTGAAATGGTGAAGGTGGATAGGAATCCCTCTATTTTCAGTTTACAAAGAGAGTTAGAGAAGGCCAAGATATCTATTTCCTTAACTGAATTGTTGAAATAGCTAGTTATAGAAAACAAGTCTCTAAGTTCATGGATGTGTCTCATATTACCTCATTACAACATAGTAGAAATATGTAGGAAGAAAGACCTATATTCATGTTTGGCTCCCCATGTGGAGGAGTAGGACCCTTCCACACCTCCATTCTATGTTACCTTAGTAATCCATGATTTATCGTTGCATAATTGCATGGTTGATTTAGGGGCCTTTCATAATCTTATGCCTTTAACTGTTATGGAACAATTAGGCATGCAAATAAAAAAAACCATATAAGGACTTGTATTCCTTTGATTCCAAAAGAGTGAAATTCCTTGGGTTGATCAAGGATCTAGTAGTAAATTTGGCTCAAACTACTGTGAAGAGCATGGAAATGGATATTGTGGTTGCAGGCATTCCTGTAAGATTTGTTATCCTTCTCTCCAAATATTTTGGAATGAAGCTTGGAGGGTCCATCAAATTAGACCTAACATATGCCACTATTCCAGTTTTTGGTGGAGAATATTGCAAGCTCTATAGATAATCTAGGTTTGTAAAAACGATCACTAGGGGGGATAATTCAAACAACTCTCTAGTATATGGCCAAGAAAAATACCTTTCATGCTTTCTGTTGGATACGGATTATCAAGTTATGGAGGACACCCAAGTGAAAATTCCCTCACAAGCTAGTCAACAACAAATAAAATCTACTTATGTGTGGAAGTTATACTTTGATGGAGCCTACTCCAAGGAAGGAAATGGAGTAGGAGTATTGCTGAGATCCCCTTAAGGTAACCTCATTCCTCTTTCATATAAGTTGGAATTTGAAACTAAAAATAACATTGTGGAATATGAAGCAATGGTGTTGGGCCTACAAGTTGCTAGAGATCTAAAAATGGAATGTTTGGCAATTTTTGGAGATTATGAACTAATTGTGAAATAGATTAAGAATTTGTGCCAATTAATTCATAATTAGTTCATAATCTCCAAAAATAGAATGAAATCTTACAAAAATGAAGTGTGGGAGAAAAATAGAATGGAAGATTCCTTGGAAACAACAACTAGCACTTTCAAGTCCCCGCAAAATCCCCTGGTAAGGTATGAAGTGGAAGCTAGGCACATACCCTCAATGCTTGACAATGTAAAATAATGGCAAGTGTTTAAGGGTGAAGATCAGATTATAAATTTTATGGAGGTAATTATGGAGTTTTCTAATGTTGTCATAGACCAAGAAGGTGAATATATTAACAAAATTAAAGCAACTGAACCACAAGTGCCCTGGGAAGAATCTGTGGATAGAAAAAAAATTCTACAATCGAAGGGAAACATGATCACAAAGGGGTTGGTTCCATTGGAAGGTTGTTTATTGTTAATGATATGGAATCAAAACTAGCCAAGAAGGAGTTTGAGGAGGATACAAAGGACTATAATATTGGCACAATGTAGCAACCCAAACTAATTAAGTTGGCTAAGGGGATTCCAGGGAGATACAAGCAAAAGTACCTTAACCTGTTCAGAAAGTATGCAAATATTTTTTCTTGGTATTATGATGAATTGAAGACTTACGATATCAGTATCATTCAACATAAGATTCCTCTGAAGTCTAAAATTAAACCTCACAAATAGAAGCTAAGGCACATAAATCCCCTGTTTCTCCCGTTGATAGAGAAAAAAATCGGGAAAATGCTCCAAGCCAAAATTATTGTACCCTTGAGATATTAAAATTGGGTGGCTAATCTGGTCCCTGTTAAAAATAATGGAGATATCAGGTTGTGAGTGGATTTTGGAAATCTGAATAGGGTCTCCCTAAGAGATAATTACCTTCTGCCCAAGATGGATTATATTTTGTAGAAGGTGTTAGGGACATAGGGATTTTCCATGATTGATGGGTTCTCTAGGTAAAACTAGATTCTTGTGCATCCTGAAGATCATAAAAATACTTCCTTCACCACACCTTGGGGAACATTCATGTATGCTCAAATTACTTTTGGTCTCATGAACGTTGGAGCTATTTTTCAAAGGGTGATGGACATAGCATTTGTTGGGTAGAAGGACAAATTTATGGTGATTTACTTGGATGAAATAACAACGTTCTCAAAGTCTAATGAAGAACATTTACAACATTTACAACACACCTTTGAGAAATGCGGGAAGTATGGTTTCTCCTTGAATCCAAAGAAGTCTCAATTTTCTCTCAAAGAAGGCAAGTTATTGGGGCATATAGTCTCAAAAGAGGGAGTGATAATTAACCCTAAAAGGGTAGAAGAAATTAATACCATCCTTATGCCAAGATGAAAAAAGGAGATACATGTCTTCTTAGGGAGTATGAACTTATTGAGGATGTTTGTGCCCAATTATGTTGAGATTGTGAAGGAGATTAGAGACATGCTAGGAAAGGACAAAGAGGTCAAATGGAGTGTAGAGGAAATATAATATTTTTCCAGAATTTAGAAGCCATTTGGAGAGGCTCCAATCTTAGCTAGCCCTAATTACCAAAAGTGATCTGAAATTGATCGAAGACAAACAATTAAGGTATTAGAGACTCATGTGCATGGATGTGCCTATGTTATTTTATGCAACGGATCGATAATATTGTGAAATACACAAACATTGAAGCAGTTAGAGAAACATAACAGGCAAACATGTAAACACAAGAAGTTTAATAAGGAGTTCACCCAATACTCGTGGGCTACGTCTCCCGGTCCAGCCTTTAGTGGTGGCCTCTCTATTATGTTTTCAAAAGAAAAGTTTTTACAATAGTGAGCTCAATTTGAGTTTCACATAGCAGATATGCATCAAAAAGACTGTACTTGGATCTACTAAGTCTCCAGAGTACACAAACTCTACTTATTGAAACTCGACCTCTATTGGTCACAGTAGTATGAGCCCAATCTGAGACTCATACAAGACATGCATATACAAAGGGGTTCACTTGAACCTCTCAAGCCTTCTTTGGATTACACAGACTCTTTTACTCTCTCTGGCTCTGTTTGGCTCGATGTTGCCTTGCTCTTGCAGATCAGCTCGGCTTCTCCTCTCTATTCTCTACTCTCTATTCTAAATTACTTGTCCCTCTCATTATCAGTTCATGGCTTTAAAGCCAATATGCTTTCTGACTGTTCGTTTCTGCTTCCCAACTTTCAGGTTTCCCTACCTCTATCCATTTGAATTCCTTTGTTCTATGTCATCATCACTATATAATGCCTCACAGGGAGGTGGCTACCTATTTTGTAATGTATGAGTGTATCAGGTTCACTGGAAATGTTTTAACGACCATTTTGTCCGTTAAATCCAAGAATGCCTGCGAAATACGAATCTCCGCCAACACATCGTCCCTAACAGACTTCAAATCCTTTACAATCCTACTTGTTGACCCTATCAAATCCAGTCATCCATAGGAACACGTCTCTGTCGTTGATCTAGGGCCTCTAGATCTAATGTTCATCATTCATATCAAGCAAATAAGTAACATGACGTTTACCTGTCCGATGTGAGCAGTTTTCTCTCTCTTCCTCAAACATGTGGCACCCCTTGTGTGGCATCGAGCGGGATTCGGTTGAAACCACCTACCACTTGAAGCCCTTCCGATATTCTGCCAGTTTTCTTATGGAACCCCACCTCTGATGGAATAGAAGTGATATCTGTTGCATTTTATAATTTTCCGGGTGCAGGCGCTTGGGGCTTTTCCTTGTTTGAGGGGTTTGCCTGGCGATATGTGATTAGTGACTTGAGAGACTTGTAATTAATCGCATATCAGAAACGACCCCCATTTCTTAATTTGACCTCTGGTTTTGCTAATTTGTGGTAGCGCATGTTACCATGGGCTGACGGTCTACACGCTTGACCGAGGGTCCTCGTTGCTCTGTGTTGTTCACAAATTGAAACTATTTCAAGGATATCTCTGATAAGCTTGATCTTTATAAGACTTTGAAACTTTGGCATGCTTTTTAAGAATTCATGAAAACTTAGAGAGTGTTCTAGGATCCAATTCGGATCAAAAAGCCATTTCTTATCTTCTTTTTGTGCATCCCCTAACACTATCCCAGTTGTCCTATTGAAAAGGAATGAAGAAGATAAATAACAATGAGTTGCATTTTTCAGCCAAGTATTGAGGGATGCAGAGTTGAAGTATGACATCTTGGAAAAATAGGCCTATGTTCTGGTTAAGGTTGTGAAGGCTTTCAGGACCTATGTTCTACAGTATAAAATCATTTCCTACATTCCTACCATAGCTATGAAGGACATTCTCACACTAGGAGACAACGAAGGAAAAAGGGGCAAGTTGATAGCCAAAATTTAGGAGTATGACATGGACATCAATCCATCTAAACTAAAAAAGGGGCATGGTTTAAACAAGATTTTATCATAAGCAAATTGTTAAGCGATGGGAATAATTTTTTTGGCTGATAATTCAGGACCAAATGCAGTAAGAAAGGAGAAAAAATATAGTGAACAAGATAACATAATTGCTTATATATACCTTTGTTCAGATTGGTACAAAATTATTGTCCATTATATATTATTTCTTAGCAGCCCAACAAGTTTTGATAGAGAAAAATATAGGGCTTTAAGAATGAAAGTCCATAAGTATGTAATAACAAATGGTCAGTTGTATTGGAAAGATCTTGTTAGTGTATTGCTATTGTGCTTAATAGAAGATGAAATTCCAAATATTATTAAGGAATACCATGGTTGTGCTTGTGGAGGCCAATATAGTTGGAAGGTTGCAGTGCATAAGATCTTGAAGGTTGGATTTTACTGGTCTACCTTGTTTTCTAATGTTTATAGGATGGCGAAAGGTTGCAACGAATGCCATACTTTTGTTGAGAAGAAGAAGCTAGCTCCATTGTTGTTGATTCCAATTTTGGTGGAGGAACCTTTTATACATTGGGGATTGGATTTTATAGGAGAGATTCACCCAACTTCTAGTGGGTAGCACATATGGATTTTGATAGTTACTGACTACTTCAAAAAGTGGGTGTAATCCATTCCTACCCATACTACAACTGATTTAGTGGTCATAAAGTTTCTTTAAGAAAATATTTTTTCCAAGTTTGGATTTCTGAAGAAGATAATGACTAAAAATTCCTAGGTGTTTAAGTTTGCAAGACTCATTGATTTCTGCCGAAGTATAATGTCATACTTGGTCACTCTACACCTATTATCCATAGGGAAATGGGTTGGTTGAGTCATCAAACAATACTTTGGTGAGAATTTTAAGGAAAACCATTGTAGAGAATAAAAAAAATGGGACTCCCAACTTAAATTTAGTATTTGAGAAAGAATAGTTACAACAAATAGATCTACTATAAAATCACCATTTGAATTAATATATGGTACTACTACATTGTTACCTAGTTAATTGGAATTTGGCTATGCCAGTGGCTAAGTTAATTCAGGATGTAGAGAAGGAACCCAATGCACTGATCAGGGGGATAAACCAGTTCGCTAAATTGCAAGAGAACAAAGAGCAGGTGACATAGAATCTAGTCAAGTGTTAGGATAAGATGAAGGCCTTGTTTGAAAAAAAGGCCCAAGACATAATTTTCTAGCCAACTGACCTTGTGCTCTAATGGGATGTCAAGAGAAAAGACAAAGGCAAGCATGAGAAATTTGACCCTTTGTGGTTTAGGCCGTTCAAGGTAGGTGAGGCCAAAGGCAACAACACATTCTTGCTAGAAAATATGGATGGTGAAGTTTTTGAACTTCCTGTAAATGGGTAGTACCTCAATCACTACTTTTAGCACTAAATTCGGGTACCCACTTCCATTGTAAATACCGATGAGCCATTATGAATACCATAATGTTTGTTTTATTTTTTGCTTTGTATATGTATTTTTACTCCATTCCCAGCAGAAGGCTATTAGTCTGCAGGTTACAGTGCCTTGCCACTAAGACACTCTCCCTAGTTGGAGTCAGTGTTGTAACCTCCTCTTCTTTCCTCTTCTTTTCATATAGTAAAGGGGTTGAGGTGTAAATAATAGCAAAGTTTGGAGCCAGTTTTAGAGTAGAAAATGAGTTCAAAGGCCAAATCTAATCCAGGTGGATATTAGTGGCCACCCACCTATTCTATATAAACATCTAGTGAATTTTAATAGTTTTCTTGATTATAGCAGTATTTACTAGTTTTAGCAGTTTTTCGGGTCTTGAACTTCCAGAGCTGTTTTGACCCAATAAACGACGTTTTTGAGATCTGCCATATGCTCATAACCATAAGTAGGGGCTTGCCATAAATCTTGTAGTACCCAAAGGTAAATTTCTAACAAGGTATCGTATGCACCAAACGAAGATCATATGACCAAGTTGTGAATTAGAGAAGTTTGTTTCCCAACTAACCTCAATAGGGCCACAAACTCTTGGCGTTTTATCTCCTATGATTAGGTTTTTAGTTATTTATGGTTTCCTTTTGTTGTTAAATAATAAAAATTCTCTTGAACCTCATTGTAATACAATTTAGAGGCATGTAACTACCACATTTCTTCTTAGAGATAAGTTACCATTATCCGAGCTAGTTTTTTTCCATTCTATATGTAAGCATATTTCAGTTCTTTGATGTTGATGAAATGACTTTTTATTTCTACTACATCTCTATGTTTATGTTTATATATAATTTTGTACTAATATCATACCCACTCAATCATAAGTTTCTTTGGAAGAGCTTTCCAATAGTATAAAGAAGTCTGAAAATGGCCTCCTGGATCAAAAGATAGGGGCAGTCAAATTTGCGCCCATAAAAGTCAAAATCTCGAAGGCCCTACAACCTCAGAATCCTTTAACTCATGATAAAATCAATTTCAAAAGTATTTTTGGACCAGAGACCATGGATCCATCAACTATTAGAGTTGGGTTTATCTATTGATGGAACCTTGTGATAAAAATTGGAGGCCCAGACCCTACGACCCAAAACCCCGTAACCTTTGGTTAGATGAATTTTCAAAGATGCCAGGATTGAACCATTTGCAGAGAAATATCTCACATAAAAAAGGACCAGTGACCCTTATATCTCCCCTCTGACTAGACAGCTGGAAACATGTCATTTGGAAAATGTGACATCAGCAACCACCCATTGGGAGGTCGACATGTGGGTGGCAGTTTTCACATACCCAAGGGCTCATATACAGATGAAACTTGGACCAATCATAGGTCAACATGTGGTTTGGTTGACGTCAACGTGATTTCATCCCACCGACATACCTTGGAGGGTCAGAACCTTGTAAAAGTTTCCAATTATATTTCAAAATGATTTGGGCTTCTAGGGACTAGGGGACCATAGCACCAGGTTTTTCAGGTTCTAGCTTAGTAGTGAGGAAGCCTTAGACAGCACCATTTATGGCCCACAAGAGCCACTAAGTGGCAGTGGGCCTTCCGCATACTTTTCAAACATATATGGTTAAGTAATAACCACAAACAAAGCGAATCAACATCCATCTTAAAGTGACATCAATCGGGAGAAGCTCCAACGGGTAAAAAAGCATGAGAGTTAATCTGATGATTTCCATTAGAAAGCCAGATTCAATAAAGTGGATAATGCAAATCAATGGTTGTGATTAATTCTAGGGGATTGAGCCTTGTCTCCAAGTCTACTTAGGCACCTTGCAGGAGGAGGTAAATAGGCTGCACCATCTATATGACCAACGTGGCAACAACATCACCAACCGAGACTACAATCAGAAGAGCATGGCAAGTGAACGCAACATCATTTGATACATCACCCTCCTACCCTGTCCTCCACCCATACCAAATCTTCCATGTTCCTTCCCTGCACCATATTTTACTTTTTCCACTTGGAAACCCCCTCAAACTAACTGTTGTACTCTACACGCTGACCATTGCAATTTAAACTTGTCTATTTCAATATATTCTGTGTCAATCCACTCCATCTGCTTACACCTACATTCACTTGAATGACCACTAGCTTAAGCACCTATATTGACTCACAACATCAAATTCCCTCCGCTTACCAGGGAAGCCTCCATCACTCTCGTTAAGAAAAATGAAGAAAGCCAAGGGGAAGTCAAAAACCGTTGTACAACGACCATTTGGCCTGTCCAGGGAAACCATTGGTGAAAAAATACCAGGAGCACGATTATTTTTATATTCAATCTGTACTAGGGATTCAAGACATTCTTCATGGGAAGCTATATATAAGTATTTTGAAGATGAAGGCCATAGGGTGTATGTCAAAATAGTCGTGGTCGACGATGATACCCCCACCTCGAAGGCAACTCCATAAGACGTGATGAATGCTTTCCTATACAAAATTGGAGCGAGGCTTATTGGGCCACTAAATTTTCATTATTATTATCATTTTTTAACGTCTATTTCATTCATTTCTACCATTATTTATGACGTCATTTATCATAATTGATCATATAATTCCATTTTATAATTATTTATGCTCTTATGGATAAATACTATTTTTTTCTCCTTTATTTTTAATATATTAAAGATTCGTATGCATTATTTTACAAATGATGGTTTATTAATGAATTTGTTATAACATCATTCACAATTTTAGCCTCCAAGATCTTTTCCGGATTACAAATTTAATTTCCAACTCATAATCAAATATTCCAACTCAGAAATTTGTTGGGATAATAAGTGACAATTTTGAGTTGGACGTTTCGGGCAAATGAAGATAAATATGAAAAATCCGAGACATGCGTTTTGTGCAAAATGAACCGAATCAGTGTTGTAGTTAGCAATTTTCCAAAATTCAGCTTGGATTGAGAGAAATACAAGGTTCTACGAAGGTGATTTTATCAGATTTGTTGTTGCGACCGTTTTCCAAATTCTTCCAATTGCAATACCAGATTCGACTTGCTCTTGCTGAATGATGATGGGAAGATATTTCAGTTATGATATTATTTATTGAGATTATGTAATCAATCCAAAATTGTCATAGAAATCATTTTGTAATCAACTTTGTTGTAACTTCCCTTTGCTCTCTGTGTATTTAAATGAAAATAGAGATCAAAGGGAAGGAATGATGAGGGATAATTAGGAAATAGGAGATGGACAATTATTAGATAGGATGTAGAAGAAGAGATAAGAAATGATAGATGGGAGATGAAAAATTGTGGAATTTGAGGCAAATCTAAGAACTTCATTATGTTGTAATTATTTATCAAATATCTTTTAATGAAGGAATTTATTGATTGAGTTCTACATCTATTATATGTAATCTGATTTGAGTTATTTCTCAAGGCGGAACTAAGTCTTGGGCAGTTGGGCCTACTACCTTGGATGAGGTGCTGCCTTGAACATGTAAATTAGTGTAGTTATGTGTTTGTTTGTTTGAATTTCAATTGTCATTCCTTAAAGTAGATTTCCCTTCTTTTAACTAATTTGTTGTTTGCTACATTTTCTGAATTCGTTGTTTCCTGCAATTTCTAGATTTCATTTAATTTACTACTCTAGATTAGCATTTGAATTATGTTGGATGCAATAGATTAAATTTCCAATTTAGAAATCTGTGGTTTAATTTAACAATGATTCAAGTTGTGTGATTAGCATAATTGTTTTTCCTGTCATTTACTTTCTTCTTTTTAATTTAGTTTTATTATTCAAGTCTTACATTTTATTTCTTGTTGAATAAGCTTGATAGTATGGAACACAATCATATAGAACCAATGTTAGCTATTGGTATTTTTTATGTATATCTTTTTTCAATTTCCTTGAAATAAAAAGGTGCTCCTCGGGTTGATAATTAATGTCCAGGTAATTAGTTGTTTTTATTAAGCAATTAATTTTCCCCGACAAGGCCTCAGATTTTTCCTTACATGTAAATGGTTAAATGGGTTATTGAAATAACATATATCACATAAAGAAAGTTCCACACTCATAAGGGCATGATAATTGGATTATTCTTAGAAAAATCCTTTCAGGAGATGTACCACTTATCAGACCCGTAATGAATCTATGGAAAGAAGTATGTAGAAGAATACTTTAGAACTCACGGGGATCTAGCTGATTCCATTAAGTACTGGTGGAGTGACTTGAACAAACACAAAAGGGATCAAGATGATAAGTACTCTATAGATTCCCTTGCTTCTCCTTTTAGTCAAGTATTTGCCATGATTTGTAGGCTACATGCATATATGAACATCTCTAAATCCCTTGATAGTTGGGTTCTTCTAATTCATGGAGCTTCTGAGGATACATCTTTGATTGGGCCACTATACTATCCAGTAACCTAGCCAAACATATATATATATATATATATATATATAATATATATATATATATATATATATATATATATTATATATATATATATATTTGTTCTTCCCACAGTGTCTAAGAGAACAAAATCCCTCCTTTTTATATGTCATCCTTTGTCATGGAATCCCTTTGCTATTCGCTTGATTTTCCAACCATGGGATGGAAGTGGACCATTTATGATCCTTTTCCAATTCATTTCTATCACAATGTACTATAGGAGACCAATTATTTTGGTCATTTTTATCTGATCAAGTGATCAATTTTAAGCTCAAAAATTAAAGTTCCCAGAACTTCTTGAAACCAACTCCAAATCCAAGATCTTGTCGATCTAAATCCAATGCAACTTGAATCGCTCAAAACTAATACGTTATGCTCTCAATATGACATTCTAATCATTTTTCCAAATAGGCAAAATTTTTGTAGGTACGTTTAGTGTGCAATCCGTATGTTGACTGGGTGGCTGACTACACATATTGGGCCAATGGTAGGTTGACAAGTGTCCAAGTGTGATTGGTTCAAATTTCCTATGTTTTGATTGGTCATTTTTGTGGTCCAGTAACTGGGAGCCACATAGGCTAATGGGTGGCTGCCACATGGCCTCCCAAAAATGGTAAAAAATTATGGTTATGGGCCAAGATACTCCATAGGGATTGAACTTGAGACCTCCCACTAAGCAACAAGGAGCCTTGCCACTATGGTGCACATTATTCCTTATTAACTATAGCGTAAAACCCATATTTAAATGTTATATCAGTGCTATATGGGGGAAGGGGTCGAGGCTAAGACTTAGCCCTTGGATACACCGCACACCACAATCATCGGAGAGGAGATCCAAGGGCTAACACTTAGCCTTGGCTTGAGGTCTCGGTGCCCACAACATTACAACCCACTGGAATATAACCCAAAGCCAATGCAAAGGAGTAGAGGTGTTAAGGGCCTAGCCCTGGTCACATAACCACTACAAGTGACCACAACGCAAAGACCATAGGTACTAACATGAGGGTGCCAAGGCATGGCCCCAATCCCGATCCTTTTGGCCTTGATACAAGCACAGGTGTGGAAGGTAAAATGGCTTGACGAAGGTGCTAAGATGTGGGGGCTAGCCCCAAGTCCAATGGACCTTATATGACCGCACGATAGAGGTAAAGGGGCATGATGGGTAGGGGGGACATTAAGGCCCAACCCTCATGTTAGTGTTGGTACCTTCATCCCTCCATCAGTGATCAAAATTCTCTTTTTGCATGCATTTTAGGTGTCTCATCCGATTATCTACATTTCATTAGGTCATGGATCATCTGATGGTAGTGGTTATTTGTAAAATTTCCCTCATGCTTTTCATCTGTTGGCATATTTACACGTGTACAGATCATTTGTTGTCATTTTTACTTCATTTCAGTTGCAAAAGTCATTTTAGGGTTTCAAGTCTCAATAGATCTAGGGTATGTCACCATAGTCATGTAAAAGCTCAATAATGGTCAGCAGGTGCGTGAGGAGGTCTAATAAGGTCTCAACATCAAAATTTCAATAATGATATACTTAGTAATTGAGTTTTTCCTCAAAACCCTGTTTTGAGGAAAAATAGAGTTTTATGTTCTATGTAAAACATTTCATGTAATTTTAATTTTCCTATATGTAATAAGTTCAGAAATGTAGCCCTGGGTCACCTTGCCAAACCCTTGCACTCCAACTCCTACAAAAGAGACAAGAAAATCCAAGCATTAGTCCATCAAATGACAGAAAGAGAGCCAAACTGCAAAATAGATTTTTTAAAGAATAAAGTGAAAAGCAACTTTAGAAAAATGGGTTTTTCAAATGAAAAATTAAAAGCCAAGGTATATAAAGTGTTCATTAGTGTTAAAGACTCCATTTGTGCTCAAAGTAAGAAAGAACAAGGTGGAGATCGCGTTTTGAGGTGAATAGAGGAAACTTGTAGCAATTTTCACATTTCTTCTTGGCACAACACACTTGGGCATAGGCGCGGCGCACCTGCTCGGTGTGGCGCACCAGGTGCAGAAATTGCACTGAACCTTGAACTGGCGTGGCACAACTAGGTGTTGGTGCGGCACACGAATCTGCCAAGCCCAAAACTCTTCCTAATTGACCTTTTAAGCTCCAAATTTCGCTAATACCATCCCTTCAAGTAAGTAAATCCATCCATTTGGCATTAAAAGGAGATTTGGTCATCATTGATAGTGTTTTGATAGGTGAAAAGCCAAACCCTAATTTGTTGCACAGTCATATTGCAAAATTGTTTAGGGTTTACAGTTTTTTGCCATTCTTGTTGTTAGTCTACTCCTTTGCATAATTTGCCCTTCACTACATTTCCTTACATCTTCTTCCCCTTTCCCTCTCTCATTCACACTCATCTCACTCCCTTTTTCCCAAACCCTAGCACCTAATTCCCTCTATCCCCAAACCCTAATCCCCATTCCCAAAACCCCATCACTCCATAATAACCCTACAGAAAGTGTTCAGAACTTTCCATTCATCAATCCCATTCACCAAATCCCAAAGAATGTAGTCACCTGTCCTTGAAATAAAATCTCTTCATACTCATCATTTTGCACTATACAGTGGCAAACATCGAAACAGATTCAGCTTATGAAAGGGATGAGGAAACAGTGAGTGATTCCTCCCAAGAGATTCATGCACCAAGAAAATCGCATAAGGGAGGAAAACACATCCGAGAGGAGCCCACCACACTTACAGAGTTATTGGCTTGTCCCCTTGGAGTAACATGTTTCAAACATCACTCTTGCTACTAGTTTTGTGAGATGGTGGAGAGGATGAAATAGCACCATGAACTTGCTAGATTATTTGTCCTACATCTTCACAATGGCCAAGTGAACTTAGTAGGTGTTTCCTTTACTCTAACACCTGAAACTATAGCTAAAGAAATAGGTATTCCAAATTTAGGTGAACAATGGAACAAAGGGCAGCATGTGAGCAAAGAGCATGATGAGCCTTATATCAAGGCTAGTTATCAAAAGCAAATCAGTGGGGTCTTTCCTTTCAGATACCTACAAGACACTTATGCTCCACTCATGAAGCTAATTATCAAATACTTTAGCTGTGAAGGGAGATTTTCTCGCTTGTATACTTATCATATTAGATTATTGATGCATTTCACTAGAGTGAGGATGATGAACCTCCCATATTTCATATGCAAAAACATTGAGAAAATGGCTACATTGATGCAAAGGAAACCTCTTCGTCAACAGTTCAACAACATTTATCATTTTTCCTTGATCAAGATTTTTGTTTTGTATCAGTTGAGTTTGTTGAATGTTTCATGAGATACTTTCATTTCACATGAAGTTTTCAGAAGCCCTCAAGTGACCCCATCAATTTTTAAAGAGGAAGGAGGGCCTTCAAATCAACTAGAGGTGCATGAGACTCAAGCTACAACTCAAGCTATAGGGGTGCCAGTGTATGTCACTTATGAAAAGGGGACAAGGAGGCTATTTGCAACTACAAAACGAGTACTATCTCCACCTGGGGTTGAAGGGGCCTCGTTTCCTTCATCAGATCATCGACAAATGTTATCTTCACCCGGGGTGAAAGGGGCTTTGCCTTCTTCTTCAACAAAGTAGGTACATGATAAATAGAAACAACCATTGCATGAGGTAGGGATTTCTGAAGGTCAGGAGAGAGATTTCATTTTGATTCAGGATGATGATGCTGATTTGGGCTCCCAAAGCTTAAAACTCAAGGAGATCATCAAGGAACAAGAATCTGACATCCATGCCTTAGCTCTTAACCTTGAAAGGGATAAGTGGATCATTAGTTACCTTGAGCAATGGAACAAGCAGTTGGAGGATAAGCAGACAATCATGGAGTTGCAAACCATAAAAGAAAACAAGCAAGCAACAAAAAGAAATAAAGTCAAGTTGACACCCCTTGAGCAAGAGATTGATGCTGATTGGGAATCTTGGCTAGTGAGAGCAAATATGAACTTGGAGAAGCTGATTGAGAAGGCAAATAAGGAGGAAAAGAGGTTGCGGCACATGACTTATCACTATTTGACACGAAACAAAATTTGAAAAGCTAGGATAAGGTGCCTAAAAGCCAAGTTGAAGACTTTAAGGATAATGTACATCATTCATGCCAAATTTCAAGAAATTTGGCAAACTTTTGACAATTTTGAATTTTTCAAGGAAAAAACAGGTTTTTCTGGCAGGTGCGTAGCGCCACCTAGCACTCACTTTTTCTAGGGACCTCCTCTGGAGGAAAATTTTAAATTTTTGGATTCCTCATGGAATATTATGAATACCCAAAAATTACTAGAAAATTTTGACAAGTTTTGGGTCACCAAAAGGGCCAAAAACACCTCAAAAATGCCCTCTCTGCCACTTTTTGGCCACATAGGAAGCAGTGTTGGGAGAACTGACTTTTAGAGGGGCAATGGGCACCAAATTTAGAAATTCTACTTGTTCTAGAAAATAGATAGACAGACCTTTCCAACAAGCCTACTTGGAGAAATTTCGGTGAAGGGAAAGGCATCCAAATGCAGCTGGGAAAAATCGTTATGCACAGAAAAAGTGGTGCTACGCACAGGATGAAAATGTGTCAATTTTGCCTAAAAACTCTATTTTTCGCGTAGTTTTCTTCTAGTTTGATTTTTTCTCTCTTATGGTAAAATTCATGATTTGACATGATGTAATTTGATGTACTATGATGTAAAAATGATAAAAATTGACTTCATAAGGTAGATACATCAGTTGTAGGTGGTTTAGAGTTGAATGAATCAGTTTCCTAGGTTTTAGAAGCAAGTTGTTTCACTGCCTATTTTTGTGTTCCTAGTTCAGAAATGGTTGAAACCGCCCCTCTTCACATGGATTCAATCCCTAATGGATAGCATAGATGGTTTGGAGTCTATATCATGTGTTGTTTCAGTCATTTTCAAAGCTTGGACTCTTGTGAAAGCTTTGAGCATCATTGTACATTCATCTCTGCAGTTTGGTAAGGAAATAGACTAGTGTCTGCAACATTTTGTGGGATTCTTGTGGCAAGGTGATTTAGTATTGTTTTTCCTTCTGCAATTCAAGTTATCATGTGTTTATGTATGCCATTATCTCTCTCTTTTCAGCTTAACTAAATGAATCAAGTCTAAAGGTGGAAATCATTGATGTTGCAGTGCTCTACCTTAGGGTTTGTTTAGTTTTTCATGTTTTCAACTGTTAGAAGAGGATTCCTGATACTTTCATGCCCTCTAAAACTCCTAACCAGTCTTAAGACTCTCTATTTCACTTAATTCAAAGTACTAAAGTATTTTCCTACCTCGCCCCATAGAAATCTCTGCAAGGCTGAGTTCATTCCTCGGACCCAAAATTGCCTTTCAATTTTGATCCAACAAACCAACATAAAACTCAATCAAACCCTTCTGAGCATATACCTAGCCTAAAATTAGTCTTTACATCAGTCATCTCAAGCCTCATTTGCTATATTTTCCTGAGATTGACAAGGAGAGAGCCCTCTCCCAACCTGGTAGGGCTAGCTACCAGGTTAAGCATAGTTTGATGTTACCCTAGACCTACCTTTCTCAGCTTGAGGTAGATTTAGGCCCTAACATAGTGGCGACCATACTGGGGAAGAAAAAATTGTTTGTTTGTTAGTGTTTTTTTATTTATAAACTAAAGATGGAGCCTGAAGTTAGCTAGGTAGCCTTCGAACTCCACTTGCTTTGCGAGTGCATAAGTAGATGAATGTTGCTTCAGCCAATCTACGGTTTAGTTTTATAAACTAAACATCTGACTTGCAAATTGCCCCAGTACATTAAATAATTCTAGACTTTTGGATGATGAGTTTAGAATTTAGTAGGCCGACAAGATTGTAATGTCAATTTGATTTTTGGGAATAATTCAACACACTAGCTTCTAGACGATATACTAGAGCCAATCCTGATCCTAATCCTCCTCCCGTGTATGAAAACCCAAAACTCATTCGACGAATTCTCCGTCAAGAAAGTTATATGATTCCTATGTTTAGATCTCATTCATGCCTGATTGTTTTTGAATATCTTGAATATCTTCCATTTGATGAAAATTTTGAGTTATCTTTGGCTGAAACTAAGTCTGAAAGTGCAATTGGTGCTACTGCTCTAAATCCAAAGTTCATTAAAGATCCCGAAACTGAAAGAGCAAATCGATCAATTGATGCTTATATTCTGAATCTTCAAACTTCATTTGTGGCTACCAATATTCCCGAGTTCTTAGAATATGCATTTGCTACTCTTGGTTCATCTGTGGTTGTATCTAATTCAGAAATTCCTATTGAAACTCCTTTTATTCCCACCATTCCCGCGCAGCCCACCATATCTGATCATAAATCTGCAGTGCTTTCACCCCCATCCACTCCTTCTACACCTCAAACATCAATAATTTCTTCACCCCCTTCCACACCTCATACACCGGTCGCTATCATTGTTCCAACTCCTCCTACATCCCCAAGACCAATTGTAAATCTGCCTCGAACAATGGCTACTAGATATGCACCTCTTGTTTTGCCACAAAACTTGGATGCCATGCCCACTGATTACCAAAGCAAGATCCCATTTTTTGATGCTTCTCAAGGTGTCACAACATAGTAGCATGTTGATGGGATGAGTGATTTCTTTGATCTCCACGAGATAGATGTAGAGAATGTAACAATGAGATTATTTGTGCAAACTTTTGGAGGTGAAGTCCAAAAGTGGTTCAGAGCATTGCCTGCTGAAACAATCAATTCATTGGAAGCCCTTCATAGACAATTTCTGGATCGCTGGGAGGTAAAGAAAAATCCACTTCAAATCCTTTCCGAGTATGAGAACATAAAGAGAGAGGTTGGTGAAAGTGTCCAGGATTACTGTGTTAGATTCAATACTATTTATAATACCATTCCAACTAATATCAAGCCACCTATGGGGCTGGCTTTGATCAAATTTCCTAGTGGTTTTGATCCTGATATGGCATATCAATTGAGAGAAAGAGACTCAGCTACATTGGAGGACATGCAGGAAATTGCAGTAAGTGTTGAAGCAAATTTATTAGCTAAGAGAGCTAGAACAAAGACCGAGAAGAAAGGAAGAAGCTTCCACCTCGGATCATTTTCTCCGTAAAATTGAGAAGATGTTTGATAGATTCACCATTGCAGATAAGCCTGAGACATAGGTTAGAAATCCAAAATTTCCATGGTCAGCAGCAACCACAATTTAGAATCAAGCAACGAGAACAAAGAGCTCAAGATCCATCAGCTCAATAGCAAGTCAAAACACCATTACAACAAAAATATGTCCATGGCACTGAATTAGAAGATGATGAGGCTCCAATAGGAGAAGAAAATCACTTTTTTACACCAGATGATTTTCCAATTTATATCATCGAAGATGAAGAGTATTCAGAAAGTCCAGCTGTACAAAAAGATAAAGATTTTATATTGGCAAATGAAATAGTCCTAGAAGAGGAATCGGATGAATATCAGAGAGGGTACATGAATGCATTGACAGCACAGCAAAGGCAATACTCACTCAGGAATAGGGATGTTCCTATCAATCTAATTCAGAAAAGGAAGGAAGCAACACCACCAAAGAATGATTCTTCAAATTTGCAGAAAAAGGGAAAGGAACCAGCAAACTCTACTTCTAGTAAAGTGCAATCAGCAAATGAAAATTCAAATCAGCCAAGTGCAACAAAGGAGAAAACTGAAAAGAAAGATGCTCCAATCAAAGAGGTAGAGAAAACTACAGCCTTTAGCTTAGAAAATGAAACTGCTAAGTTAAAAGTGTCAATACCTTTGACTGAATTAATGAAGAACGACAGTTATAAAGGTCAAGTGGCTAAGATTTTGAATGTAGATCCTTTGTCTGATATGGTAAATATGGAAGATAACCAACCTGAACTTATCTTTGGTCCGGCATTAGAAGGTCAGTCTGAGGATAGTGATGTAGCTCATTTTTACATTAGCCTTAGATTGCATGATTATGTTTTGAACAATGCCATGTTTGATTCAGGAGCATCTCATAATCTCATACCAAAGGTAATTATGGAAAAATTGGGTTTGGACATCACTCGAAAGTATCATGACCTTTATTCCTTTGATTCTAGTAGAGTAAGATGTATTGGTCTCATTAAAGATTTGGTTGTAAGTTTGGATCAGATTCCAGTGAAAAATGTTCTTATGGATGTAGTTGTGGCCAACATCCCCCCTAGTTTTGGCATGCTTCTATCTAGATCATGGGGTGCAAAACTCAAAGGGACATTGCAGTTAGATTTCTCCTATGCTACTATTCCAATGTTTGGTCAGATGAGGAAATTATATAGAGAGAAAAAGATGAAGTACATGATCACGAGCAAGGAGAAACCTATGAATCATCCAAATAATTATGTACATATAGATTTAGAGTCTTTTGCTCTTTATTTTGACAGTGGTTTCAATGATGTAAATAGTCAATTAGTAGAAGTTGAAGATATACTCGAGATTATAGAAAATTTCAGAGCTGTACTTCATCAAGAGAAGCAACGGCTTGAAATTACCGCTAAACAGTCAACTTTCCACTAGAAATAGTCAACTTTCCACCAACAGCAAGAAAAAGATGGACAATAGCCAAAGGAAGAAAAACAGGTAGAATTTCAACACTTGGAAGAAGAAGCTGGTTTGTAGAGTATGGACTTTGATGGAGCAATAGGTAGGGAAGGTGCTGGAATTGGTATTTGGATACACAGTCCTGTCTTCTCACCAAATAAAGTCCCGAGTAATGTAAGATTTTTTTCATACAAGTAGGCGTTTGATTGAAGTAGAATATGGGGCACTAATTGCAGGTTTGAAAATCCTCAAAAAGCTGAATGCAAAAATAATTTTAGTTTATGGCAACTC
Source organism: Pinus taeda (assembly GCA_000404065.3). Taxonomy (NCBI): domain Eukaryota; kingdom Viridiplantae; phylum Streptophyta; class Pinopsida; order Pinales; family Pinaceae; genus Pinus; species Pinus taeda. The sequence goes on from APFE030004677.1 coordinate 69,216, forward strand.
TGAATTAGTAATTAAGCAAGTCAAGGGAGAGTACCAAGCAAAACATCCTTGAATGAGGGCTTAACATAATGCGGTTTTAGACATTTTGAGGTTGTTTCCAGATTTTACCTTGACATGTGTTCCATGTGCACAGAATGTTATCGCAGATTCCCTTGCAACAACAGCAAGTAACTTGAAGATTCCGATGAATTCAAACAATAAGTTTGAAATTCATGTGAAACATCGCCCAATTGTCCCTGACAAAGTGTTTCAGGATGACAAAGAGATTGAAGAATTTTTGCAAAATGAAGGCAAATATCAAGACACTTTTATAGATGGCAAGCAAGATAATAGCGAACCAGACTTAGAAGTAAATCAAATGGAAGTTTTGCAGCTGAAAGACAATGTCATCCCTAAAGGCTTCATACCTTTAGAGGATTTATTTGATCAAGATAATGTAGCCCGGAAACCAAGTTTGATGCTGATGGAAAAGGGAGTTGAAGATGTGAATATTGGAACAAAAAAAAATCCAATGATGGTGAAGTTGTCAAAGGCATTGCCTCCTCAAGTAAAGGAAAAGTACATTAGTTTATTGTCTTCATTTACTGATGTATTTGCATGGGACTATTCATATTTGAAGGAGTACAATAAAAGTATAATTAAGCACATCTTTCCAATCAAGCCAAACCAAAATTCGTTTCGCTAAAAGCTAAGAAGGATCAATCCCAAGTTGCTACCATCAATAGAGAAGGAGGTGAATCGATTATACAAGGCTGGTATAATCGTTCCAATAAGATTTTTAGAATGGATTTCCAATTTGGTGCCCGTACAGAAGAAGACAGGTGAGATTAGATTATGCGTTGATTTCAGAAATCTAAATAAGGTGTCTTTGAAAGATAATTATCCATTGCCGAAGATGGACCACATACTCCAAGGAGTGGTAGGGGCATCTCGTATGTCACTGCTCGATGGGTATTCTGGTTATAACCAAATTTTGGTCTATGAGGATGACAGAGACAAAACAACATTCACCACCCCGTGGGGGACTTTCCATTATGCCAAGATTCCATTCAGTTTAAAGAATGCAAGTGCAACGTTTTAGCGAGCTATGGATATCGCCTTTGCAAATGAGAAAGATGTATTTTTAGTAGTTTATCTTGATGATTTGACAATTTTTTCTAATTAAGATGAGGAACATATTTACCATTTGAATATTGTTTTTCAGCGGTGCAGAAGGTATGGAATATCTCTTAATCCCAAAAGAGCTTGTTTTCCATGGATGAAGGGAAGCTTCTCGGTCACATAATATCCAAGGAGGGCATTCGCATCGATCCTACTCGAGTGGAAGCCATTCAAAAATTTGATTTTCCTCGTAGTAAAAAGGAAGATGAAGACAGTGCACTTGTTTAAATATCTGAAATTTTTATCCATTCTTCTTGGTATTCCGATATTGTATATGTGCTCCAAAAATCTTTCACCACTAGCAGGAATGACTAAAAATAAAAGTAGAACTCTGAAATTAAAGGTTGCCAAATTTTGTATTATGAATAATGCATTGTATTGGAAAGATCCCGGAGGTATGCTACTAATTTGTTTGGTTGAGGAAGAAACAAAACTGGTCATGGATGATTTTCACAAGGGAGATTGTGGAGGTCACCTATTTTGGAAGACGACGACAAATAAAATTTTGAGACTAGGGTACTATTGGCCTACCCTCTTTTTTGATGTTTATAAAACTATTACAAGCTGCCATGAATGTCAAATTTTTCAGGGAAGGAGAAAATTACAGCCACTACCTCTCAAGCCGGTTGAAGTAAGTGCTCCGTTTCAGCAGTGGGGCCTTGATTTTATTGGAAAGATCCACCGTACATCTTCAGCTCAACGTAAGAAGATCTTAACAACGACGGATTATTTTACAAAATGGATTGAGGCCATCCCCACTCCGCAGGATACAGATGCGGTAATAATTTAGTTTCTCGAAAATAATATTTTGTCATGTTTTGGTTGTCCTAACAAGCTAATTATAGATAATGCAACAGCTTTCAAATCTAAAAGGATGATTGATTTTTGTAATAAATATAAAATTACATTCTACTACATACTATCCACAAGGTAATGGATTGGCGAAATCTTCAAATAAATCATTGGTTAACATCATCAAAAATCTGTTGGAAACAAACAAAAAGAACTGGCACAAAAAGCTTGTTAATGCACTATGGACAGATAGAGTAAGTCAAAAGAAATCAATTGGCATGTCTTTGTTTGAACTAGTATATGGTGTTGACATGGTGTTCCCAACATCCCTTGCAATCCCAATGGTAAAACTTCTGTAGGAAGCTAGCAGCGAAGAGGATCATTTTCAGAGAAGGGTAAACCAAATGATCCATTTACAGTAGACGAGGGAGGAGGTTTTCTAGAATACCTCCAGGCTGCAAGAGAGAATCAAGAAAATCTATGACCAAAAGGCAAAGTCAGATAAGTTTCAAATTGAAGACATAGTGCTCAAGTGGGATGCTAGAAATGAGTAGAAAGGCAAGCATGGAAAGTTCGAGAATCTATCGAAGGGACCATTCAAAATTGCTGCATATCGGGGTCAAAATGATTTTCTCCTCAAGGAAATGAACGGGGATGATTGTCTAGGAGGGTTGGTCAATTGTCGGCTGCTGAAACGGTATTATCTTTGAGATATTTTCTGATGTCATAATTTGTCACTATACATACCATTTTATTTCCTTCATTGCAAGTGTGCACTGTCGTCATTCACTCAATTTGGGGCCCGAAGTGAAGGCTATAAAACTAAAGGTCTAATGTCAGTTTTTAATTACTTAGTATGGGTTGATAGAGTCAGTTGTTTGAGTCAATTTTCAATCAGTTTTCAGTCAAGTAATTGAGGCCAGTTTTGAGTCAAGATATTGGTTTTATGTTTGTTGAAGTTATTGACTCCATATCCTAATGGAAGAGGTAGTGTTTTCTTTCCAGAGATCTGTAGTTCTTGGCACCTCCAAAGAGCTACCATCCCCATTGGAGCCAATGTTAGTATCAGTACCTTCATCCCTCCATTAGTGATCAAAATTCTCTTTTTGCATGCATTTTAGGTGTCTCATCCGATCAGCTGCATTCCATTAGGTCATGGATCATATGATGGTAGTGGTTCTTTGTCAAATTTCCCTCATGCTTTTCATCTGTTGGCCTATTTACACATGTACAGATCATTTGCTGTCATTTTTACTTTATTTTAGTTGCAGAAGTCATTTTAGCGTTTCAAGTCTCATTAGGTCTAGGGTTTGTCACCATAGTCATGTAAAAGCTTAATAATGGTCAGCAAGCACATGAGGAGGTCTAATAAGGTCACAGCATCAAAATTTCAATAATGATATGCTTAGTAATTGAGTTTTTCCTCAAAACCCTATTTTGAGGAAAAACCAAGTTTTATGTTCTATGTAAAAAAAATCATGTAATTTTAATTTTCCTATATGTAATAAGTTCAAAAATGCAGCCCTGGGTCACCTTGCCAAAATGTTGCACTCCAACTCCTGCAAAAGAGACGAGAAAATCCAAGCATTAGTCCATTAAATGACGAAAAGAGAGCCAAACTGCAAAACAAAGTTTTTAAAGAATAAAGTGGAAAGCAACTTTAGAAAAATGGGTTTTTCAAATGAAAAATTAAAATCCAAGGTATATAAAGTGTTCATTAGTGTTAAATACTTCATTTGTGCTCAAAGTAAGAAAGAACAAGGTGAAGATTGCATTTTGAGGCTAATAGAGGAAACTTGCAGCAATTTTCACGTTTCTTCTTGGCGCGACAGATCTGGGCATAGGCGCGGCGCACCTGCTCGTCGTGACACACCAGGCGCAAAAATTGCACTGAAGCTTGAACTGGCATGGTACACCTTTTCGGCGCAACGCACCTAGGCGTTGGCACAGCGAACTGATCTACCAAGCCCAAAACTCTTGCAAATTGACCTTCTAAGCTCCAAATTTCGCTAACACCATCCCTTCAAGTAAGTAAACCCATCTGTTTTCCATTAAAAAGAGATTTGGTCATCATTGATAGTGTTTTGATAAGTGAATAATCAATCCTTAATTTGCTGCACAGTCATATTGCAAAATTCCCTAGGGTTTGTAGTTTTTTTCCATTCTTGCTGTTAGTCTACTCCTTTGCATAATTTGCCTTTGACTAAATTTCCTTACATCTTCTTCCCCTTTCCCTCTCTCATTCACACTCATTTCACTCCCTTTTTCCCAAACCCTAGCACCTAATTCCCTCTATCCCCAAACCCTAATCCCCATTCCCAAAACCCTATCACTTCCTAATAACCCTATAGCAAGTGTTCAGAACCTTCCATTCATCAGTCCCATTCATCAAATCCCAAAGAAGAAAACAGCAATCACCTGTCCTTGAAATAAAATCTCTTCATACTCATCATTTTGCACCATATAGTGGCAAACATGGAAACAGATTCAGCTTATGAAAGGGATGAGGAAACAGTGAGTTATTCCTCCCAAGAGATTCATGCACCAAGAAAACCACATAAGGGAGGAAAACACCTCTGGGAGGAGGCCACCACACTTACAGAGTTATTGGCTTGTCCCCTTGCAGTAACATGTTTCAAACATCAGTCTTGCTACTAGTTTTGTGAGATGTTGGAGAGGGTGAAATACCACCATGAACTTGCTAGATTATTTGTCCTACATCTTCGCAATGGTCAAGTGAACCTAGCAGGTGTTTCCTTCACTCTAACACCTGAAACTATAGCTAAAGCAATAGGTATTCCAAATTTAGGTGAACAGTGGAACAAAGGACAGCATGTGAGCAAAGAGCATTATGAGCCTTATATCAAGGCTAGTTATCAAACACAAATCAGTAGGGTCTTTCCTTTCAGATACCTACAGGACACTTATGCTCCACTCATGAAGCTCATTATCAAATACTTTAGCTGTGAAGGGAGATTTTCTCGCTTGTATACTTATCATATCAGATTATTGATGCATTTCACTAGAGTGAGGATGATGAACCTCCCCTATTTCATATGCAGAATCATTGAGAAAATGGCTACATTGGTGCAAAGGAAACCTCTTCATCAACAGTTCAACAACATTTATCATTTTTCTTTGATCAAGATTGTTGTTTTGTATCAGTTGAGTTTGTTGAATTTTTCATGGGATAATTTCATTTCACATGAGGTTTTTAGAAGCCTCAAGTGACCCCATCAGTTTTTCAAGAGGAAGGAGGGCCTTCAAATCAACAAAAGGTGCATGAGACTCAAGCTACAGGGGTGTCATTATATGTCACTTATGAAAAGGGGACAAGGAGGCTATTTTCAGCTGCAAAATGAGTACTATCTCCACCTGGGGTGGAAGGGGTCTCGTTGCCTTCATCAGATCATAGGCAAATTCTATCTTCACCTGGGGTGAAAGAAAATTTTTCCTTCTTCTTCATCAGAGCAGGTACAAGATAAAGGAAAACAACCATTGCATGAGGTAGGGCCTTTTGAAGGTCAGGAGAGAGATTTCATTTTGATTCAAGATGATGATGCTGATTTGGGCTCCCAAAGCTCAAAATCAAGGAGATAAACAAGGAACAAGAATCTAACATCCATGCCTTAGCTCTTAACCTTGAAAGCGCTAATTGGATCATCAATTACCTTGAGTAATGAAACAAGCATTTGGAGGATAAGCAGACAATCATGGAGCTACAAACCATAAGAGAAAACAAGCAAGCAACAAAAAGAAAGAAAGTCAAGTTGACACCCCTTGAGCAAGAGATTGATGCTGACTGGGAATCTTGGCTAGAGAGGGAAAATATGCACTTAGAGAAGCTACTTGAGAAAGCCGATAAGGAGAAAAAGATGTTGCATCACATGGCTTATCACTATTTGGCACGAAACAAAATTTGCAAAGCTAGGATAAGGTGCCTAAAAGCCAAGTTGAAGAAGTTTTTGAGGAGTAAGAAAAACAAAGGTAAACTCAAGATCTTGGCTGAAGATTCCTTGGCCCAGCATAGTACTTGATGTAGATCATTCATGCCAAATTTCAAGAAATTTGGCAAACTTTTTGACAATTTTGAATTTTTCAAGGGAAAAACAGGTTTTTCTGGCAGGTGTGTAGCACCACCTGGCGCTCGCATTTTCTAGGGACCTAATCTAGAGGAAAACTTTACATTTTTGGATTCCTCATGGAAAATTATGAATACCCAAAAATTACTAGAATTTTTTGACAAGTTTTGGGTCACCAAAAGGGCCAAAAACACCTCAAAAATGCCCTCTCTGCCACTTTTTGGCCACACAGGAAGTAGTGTTGGGAGGATTGATTTTTGGAGGGGAAAATTGGCACCAAATTCTAAAATTCCACTTGTTCTAGAAATTAGATAGATATACCTTTCCAACAAGCCTACTTGGAGCAACTTTGGTGAACGGGAAGGCCTCCAAATGCATCTAGGAAAAAGTGTTATGCACAGAAAAAGTGGCACTACGCACAATATGAAAAAGTGTCAATTTTGGCTAAAAAATCTGTTTTTCGCCTATTTTTCTTCTAGTTTGACTTTTTCTCTCTTATGGTCAAATTCGTGATGTGAAATGATGTAAATTGTTGTACTATGATGTAAAAATGATAAAAATTTACTTGATAAGGTAGATACATTAGTTGTAGGTGGTTTAGAGTTGAATGAATCAATTTCCTAGGTTTTAGAGGCTAGCTGTTCCACTGCCTATTTTTGTGTACCTAGTTTAGAAATGGTTGAAACCACCCATATTATCATGGATTCGACCTCTGATTGATAGCATAGGTGGTTTTGAGGTCTATATCATGTGTTTTTTAGTCATTTTCAAAGGTTGGACTCTTGTGAAAGCTTTGAGCATCATTGTACATTCATCTCTGCAGTTTGGCAAGGAAATAGACCAGGGTTTGCCGCATTTTGTGGGATTCTTGTGGAAAGGTGATTTAGTATTGTTTCTCCTTCTGTAGTTCAAGTTATCATGTGTTTATGTATGCCATTATCTCTCTCTTTTCAGCTTAACTAAATGAATCAAGTATAAAGGTGGAAATCATTGATGTTTCAATGCTCTACCGTAGGGTTTGTTTAGATTTTCATGTTTTCAACGGTTAGAAGAGGATCCGTAATAATTTCATGCCCTATCCAACTCCTCACCAAACTTAAGACTCTCCATTTCACTTAATTCAAAGTACTAAAGCATTTTCCTACCTCACCCCACAGAAATATTTGTAAGACTGAGTTCATTCCCCAGACCCAAAACTGCCTTTCACTTTTGATCCAACAAACCAACATAAAACTGAATCAAACCCTTCTGAGAATATGCCTAGCCTAAAATTAGTCTTTACATCAGTCATATCAAGCCTCATTGCTATATTTTCCTGAGATTGACAAGGAGAGAGCCCTCTCCCAACTTGGTAGGGCTAGCTACCAGGTTAAGTGTGGTTTGATGTTACCCTAGACCTGCCTTTCTCATCCTGAGGTAGATTTAGGCCCTAACACCTCAGACCCATGGCACCCACGTAACCACTTGTCTATATTTTAGGGTCTTAATCGGTGGGAGTAGGCATTAAGGCCCAACTCTCGGTTTTTTTTCCCACACGACCCTGTTTTTTAGTCTCCAAGGGCCATTGGGTGAATTAAACATCCAACAGAATGCATCGGTGGAGGGTGAAATTGTCGCTCCATTAGCGATTTTTAGGGAAAATTTGTAGGATAATTAGCCAAAAGGTCAAATTTGTAGGATGGTTAACAATCTAGTTCATGAGAGAGCTTAGAAGCTCATAAATATTTGAGTTTTTATCCAAATTGAGCTTAGAAAGAGACTGCTTAGGGGGTTTTGGATGTTTTGAATCCATTAGTAACATCAAATTTCTAATTTGACCACATCTACAAGGATGTTTTATAGGTTTAATACTAAAGGTGTATGGATCAGTCAAGGTTTGGAAGTAATTATGGGAAGTATTTGGGCATGGAGAAGACCTTGTAGGGGTATTATCACTTCTAGAAGGATATTGCAGTAGTTGTAACCAACAGGGTTTAGCATAGGTTCAAATTCTCTTAACGTGAAGTTTTTATTATGTGCTTCAATGTGGAATTGAAGGATCCACATGTTGTTTTTAGCTTATTTCAGTTGAAGTATATCATCTTCCTAGGAGATGTTTTGAGTTGTTGTTGTTGTGAGAGTTCTTTGTAGGGGAACATTACCTTGTAGGTGTAATAGATACATATTTACCCGCTTCAAATGTTTATATATTTCATTGATACTGAATATATGAGTGGTCTAGTCATGTTGACATGCCCAGAGATGTAGCCGAGGAGGGGTGAACTCCGTCAACAAACCTTTGTCTTGATGTTCATTATGCCTTCATGGATTATGTGTGTTATGTTCATTATGTTCGGTTACATATGAAGACTAATTCATGTTTGAAGAGACACTGAATAAACTTGTTGTTTCAAGACCCATTTTTAACCTTGCAAATCATTGACACGGTCCTAAGTTTTTGTTTATTTCATTTTGGAATAGAGTAATAAATCACCTAATCCAATTTCAGATAAGTCTGGTATCAGAGCATCAGTTGACTAAGTTTCAAGAATGGCTAGCAAAAATAATATCCAAGAGCTAGACAAGCATAATTTGGCTCTTCGGATGGATAACACATAATTGAGAAGGATGTTGGAGATAGTTGAAGAGGGAAAGAGACACATGCACTTTGTATTGTATCAAATTCTTGTTGAGCAAGTTGCAAAAAGTTCAACTCCTGCACCAGCAAGGGAAACCTCTGGAATGAGGCTAGTATGTGGCCATAGTTAAAATAGTGGTTTTGGACCATATGTGGAAGATGTTGAATGTGCATTTCTTAAACATCTTCAAGAAGAACACCATATGCCAGTGGATAAGTGTGGGTGGCTAGATTCATCTACAAGTTGGCCATGATCATCATCATCAAAAGCTGAAAGGATGCATGACAAGTTTAAAGAGGTAATTAGCATCTCAAGTTCAACTCCTTGTGTTTATATGCATAACAAATATTTTGTAGCGTTCAAGCAAACATACTAAGGGAATAGGTATGAAGTTTCTCTCCAAGATGGGATATGAAGGTGGAGGCCTAGGCATAAATGGCCAAGGTATTACCAATCCAATTATGGTTGAGGAGAGACCGAAATATATGTGATTGGGATATGGTGGAAAGGAGTTTGGAGAATGCTCCAAAAAACTGGAGGTACATCAAACATCTAAGCATGATATGTAACCACCTTTTGACAACCATCAAAGCTGCAACTCTAAAGACAAGTATAACTCTCAAGAGTGTTTTGTAGTGCATGGAAATTTTGAATACTTGTGGAATCAACACCCTTGTACATTTTATGATGCTTTTGACCATTGCGTGGTTGTATGTGAGAAAAATATGATAATGGTTAAATAAATGAACTGAATTTTTGGCATCAAACATAATCATTTTATTTCACATGAAAGGACTTCTATGTCAGCAAACAAGAATAATTTTTTATGTGCTCATTGCAAAGTGCATGGACATGACACTTAACGATGTTGGAAGTTGCATCTAGAACTTCATTCAAAGAAAGGTAAAGAGAATATGCTACATAATGCAAGGGAAACAAAAGGTGGAAAAGAGGACTCTCCACAATCCCAAGCAACCTTCAAGACAAGATGGTGCAAGAAGATAACCCACAAGCCTATGAGAGGCAAATTTTGGGTACACTTATTGTAAAGTTGTTTTGTAAAATTTTGTAAATATTTGTTATCATTACCTGTTTAATTACTTTTGTAAATGAAAATTCATTGTCACTATATTCAACAAGTAGATGTTTTCATTGATATATGTATTGGCTCATTATAAGTCCACATGTTCAAGGACTTTTGTGAAAGTACAATATTGTCATTCAAAGTTGTCTACAAATTGTCATATGTTCACTCATACAATTATTTGATTTGAAACTTGTGTGAATTGAATCTTATCTTTTAAGATTGTATAAGAAGACTATGTATTCTAGGAAAGGTTAATCATATCATGAAAAATTTGCGGCAGTGTACTTCTCATGTACAAGCTCAACATGAAGATGTTAAAGCAAGTTTACTGTTTGTATGATTTCGAAGATGGGGTCAAGTTTATCTTCAATAGTCTAAACTTCAAGATGAAGTTTTTCAGAGCTGTGCAAATATGAGGGTAGAGAGAATTTTTAGATTCCACTCATCAATATTTTGGTCCTACAACAATGATAAGAATGATGACTCAATTCTTAACAAGACAATAATTCTTCCTCAGGAAGTTAAGTGAAGTGCCTTGATTGGGGCTTGAAGGGCACCAATTGAAAATTTTGCATTTTAGATTGAATTTTTGGGTGCTTTTGAGTTCTAGCCTCTTTATATTGATTAGGGAAGTAAAATTTTGGAGTCCAAAAGTTCCTAGTGGATAGGTGTGATCGGGTGATCAATTTTAAGATAAAAAAATGAAAGTGCATAGAACTTCTTGAAATCAGTGCCAAATCGAAGAGCTCGCCGATATGAATCCAACGCAACTTCAATCACTCAAAACCGATATCATATTATCTTGATATTGAATTCTTATCATTTTCACAAACACATTTTTTTTTGCAGATACACTGACTGGGAAAGGTGTCTGGGAAGGCTGACTATACATATTGGGCCAATGGCAGGATAACAAGTGTCCAAGTGTGATTGGTTCAAATTTCTTTTGTTTTGATTGGTGGTTTTTTTAGTCTTGTAACTAGAAGCCACGTGGAACAATGGGTGGCTACCACATGGCCTCCCAACAATGGTAAAAAATTATGGTTATGGGCCAAGCTATGCCATAGGAATCAAACACGAGACCTCCCAGCAAGCAGCAAGGAGCCTTACCACTAAGACACACATTATTTCTTATTAAATATAGCACAAAAGCCATATTTAAATGTTATATCGGTGCTATATGGGGGAAGGGTTATGTCTAAGCCCTATCCCCCATCCACACCCCACACCACATAATCATGGTGGAGGAGAGCTAAGGGCTATGGCTTAGCCCCGACTTGAGGTATCAGTGCCCACAACATTACAACCCACTAGACTATAACCTGGAGCCAATTCGAAGGAGTGGAGGTGTTAAGGACCTAGCCCCAATCACATAACCACTACAGGTGACCACAACACAGAGGCCACAGGCACTAATAGGAGGGTACCAAGGCATGGCCCTAGTTCCAGTCCTTTTTGCATTAATATGACCACAAGTTTGGAAGGTAAAAGGGCTTGATGAAGGTGCTAAGATGTGGGGGCCAACCCTAGATCTAATGGACCGTATATGACCATGCACCATAGTTAAAGGGGCCCTATGGGTAGTGTGAGCATTAAGACCCAGCCCTCAGTGTTATGAAACTAGCTCACAAAAAGATAGAAATGAAAGATAAACGTCTTAGAAATTAGTCTCTTCAAGGGGGCAAACTCCTTTACATTACACAAATGAACAATTCCTGGATGATACAAATGACAAGACCTCCTTTCTATATATAGGAGTCTAATGGGTCATAAGATAATCAGAGCCAACATAACCATAATAATGTAAGGGCACAATAATAACAATAGTGGACTTCTATGGGGCACAATAATAATAATATGGGGACTACTTTGGCACAACAATATAATAAGGGGGTTGTACTAATAACAATAAGGGGTTATACTAGTAGTATAGGGACCTAACATGCCCCTCTCCTTCAAAAAGTGTTTTCCTCAACGCTTGAGTAGTTCTTTATGCTTCTATATAAAATTATTGTCCTCCCATGTTGAATCTTCAGCGGGTAAGTTCTTCCACTTGATGAGATACTTTGAAATTTATCGATTTCATAGCTGTCGGATTCTTGTTTCTGTGACTTCTCTAGGTTCCAATATGATTTTTCCTTCCTCGTCAAGTTCTGGAAATATTGTTTGAACTGGGATCTTCTGCATCCCTTGCTTCATTTATCCAATCTGGCTCGATAATAGAAATAGCACAAAACAAGGCTTCCACATCCTCATCCTTTCTTGAGAGTGCATCTGCAACAACATTTTGTTTCCCTTTTTTGTAGATGATTTCAAATTCATAACCCAACATATTTGTGACCCATTTTTCTATTCTTCTAAAGATAATCTTTGTTCTAAAAAGTATTTAAGGCTATCATGAGCCATTTTTACCTTGAAGTGTCTTCCCATTAGGTAAGGTTTCCATTTCTTAAGTGCATGTAGTATTGCCAACATTTCTTTCTCATAAATAGCTTGCTTGAGATGTAGTCATAAAAATATCCAATCGCCTACATCAAAACTTCTTTCACTGCGATGTTGATTTTCCTGTTGTTTCATTTGATTCTGCACCAAAGTGTCATTATACTTTAAAAGTTGGATAACTTGTTGTTGATGCTCAATGTGATCTTTCACTGCTTGAATATTTTTCTGCTTGATATGTCCTTCTATCTTGACAGTTTGAGGAGTGGTAATTTCTTCCAATGCATTACAAGATATGGTCAAATTCATTTCTTGATGCTCGATGTGATCTTTCACTTCTTGAAAATTTTTCTTCTTGATATGTCCTTCCATATTGATAGTTTTAGGAGTGGTAATTCCGGGAAATGAATTACCATATATGGTTGGATTCATTTCTTATTTATTGATGCGATCTTTCACTTCTTGAACATTTTTCTTCTTGATATGTCCTTCTATCTTGAGAGTTTGAGGAGTGGTAATTCTTGTCAATGCTTTACAAGATATGGACGAATTCATTTCTTCTTTATTTGGGGCTGGTTCCTGGTGTACATACTCTTCTTTTGATGTTTCTTGATCATTTTCTTGCTCCTCTTCATAATCTATGTAAAATCATTTCTTCTCAGCACACTTATGACCTTTAGTGTATTTTCTATCACAATTACAACAAAGCCCTTTTTCTCCTTTTTCTTCAAATTGTTGTGGTCTAACCCTTGTAGGTTGTGGAAGACTAGGAGAAAAAACACTTCCATAATTATAGTCATGAGTGGTGGGATTCCTTGTTTCCATAATTTCACTTTCAATTTTTCTTGCCAACCTGAATGCCTTCTCCAATGAATCAAGTTCCCAAAGACAAACCTCATGTTGAATGTTATCCTTTAAAGTCCCTATGAATACATCAATCCTTTTCTTATATGGAATATCATTTACCCTTATATTCAATTTTTGTTTAAGATTTATCAATTGGCTAAAGAAGGTGTTTTTCTTTGTATCCTCATAATGTGCTATCATTTCCTCTGTGAAAATTTACCACGTGACAAGTGGTTTACAAGAACAAATCCATTCATACCATAAATTTTGATTCGTTTCTAAATATAAATATCCAATACGTACCTTTTGTAACAGTTGCACCTCATGTAGATCAAAATATTTCTCCATCTGTAGTATCCAATTTAATGAATCCTTGCCATCAAACTTCCTCATACCGCCTTTTCTTGATTTTAGGAGCTTGATCTTGAAACAATTGCAACTATGTAATTTCAGATCTCCAAGTTCTAAAATTTCATCCTACAGTAGGCCTATTAGTCCTCTATCTAACCCCACAAGTCAAATTAAGATTGGATTCTGCAAGGAATAATTATGTCAAATCTCCCATAATGACCTGATTATAGACTAGTTCAATAGAGCAAAATTGTATGAAGTTCCACGTGTCACTATTTCAACCTCGGGACCTCAAACCAATACATAGAAAGCTACAATCCATCCTCTTTCTTTAACTTCTTGTGAAATTTCAATCTGATGCTCAAAGAGAGAGTTATGACGATTTTCCCAGGGTCACTTGTTTGGGATGTAATTCGGGAGCTTGTAGAAACCCTAAATGTCTTGGCCTGTATCTCCAAAAATATAGCAAAACAAGATCTAAAATTCGAGTCGAGCTTCACCAAGTTTTCATATCAAATAGATTTTAATTTCAGAATCTAAAACTTTGTAGAAAGCAAATTATAGCGAAAATTCCATGATGACCTATTTGAGATGTAATTCTGGAGCTTGCAAAAGCCCTAACTTCCTTAGATCATATCTTCAAAACTATAGCAAGACAATATTTGAAATTCGGACCTGTGGTTCAAAACAATTTCATCTCAAATGGGTTTTTATTTTATCTTCTTAAACGTCGCATGAAAATTAGTTATAGTGAAAATTCCACGATGACCTGTTTGGAGCAGCAAAACCCTAGAATCCAAAGCTCTAATACCAAATGTTATGAAACCAGCTCACAAAAATATGGAAAAGAAAGATCAATACCTTAGAAATCAGCCTCTTTGAGGGGGAAACCTCCTTTATATATATAGGAGTCTAAGGGGTCATAATATAATCAGAGCTGACATAACAGGAATAATGTAAGGGCACAATAATAATAATAGTGGGCTTCTATGGGGAACAATAATAACAATATGGGGACTACATGGGCATAACAGTATAATGAGGGGGTTGTATTAATAACAATAAGGGATTACACTAGTAGTATAGGGACCTAACACTCGGACCCATGGAAGCCTTAACCCGCGGGAGCAGGCATTAAGGCCCAGCCCTCAACCTTATGTGCCTAAACGACCTTGTTTTTCAGTCTCCAAGGGTTATTGGGTGAATTAAACATCCAATAGAAAGCACTAGTGAAGGGTGAAATTGTCGCTCTGTTAGCGATTTTTGGGGCACATTTGTAGGAAAGTTAGCCAGGAGCATGAATTTGTAGGATGGTTAACAATCGAGTTCATGAGAGAGCTTGGAAGCTCATAACATTTTGAGTTTTATCCAAATTGAGCTTAGAAAAGAGGCTACCTAGGGGTTTTTGGATGTTTTAAATCCATTGGTAACCTTTAATTTTTTATTTGAGCATATCTACAGGGTATTTTTGCAGGTTAAGACTAAAGTTGTATGGATCAGCCAGGGTTTGGAATTAGCTCTAGTAAGTATTCTGGCATGGAGGAGACCTTGTATGGGTATTCTCACTTCTAGAAGGCTACTGCAAAAGCTGTAACCAGTAGGTTTCAACTCAGGTTCTACTTCTCTTAAAATGAATTTTTGATTATGTGCTTCAACGTGGAATTAAAGGATTCACATGTTCTTTTTAGCTCATTTCAGTTTAAGTATGTCATCTTTGTAGCAAATTTTTTGAGTTGCTACTATTGTGAGAGTTATTTGTAGGATAAAATTACCTTGTAGGGGTAATAACAACATATTTACCTACAACAAATGTTTATGTACTTCATTGATACTGAATATATGAGTGGTCTAGTCGTGTTGACAGGCCCGAAGATGTAGCCCAGGAGGGGTGAACTCCATCAACAAACCTTTGTCTTACTCTTTATTACGCCTTCATGGATTATGTGTGTTATGTTCATTATGTTCAATTACATATCAAGACTAATTCATGTTTGAAGATACATTAAATAAACCTGTTGTTTCAAGACCCATTTTTAACCTTGCAAAGCATTGACACAATCCTAAGTTTTTGTTTATTTGATTTTTGAAAAGAGGAAGAAATTACCTAATCCAATTTCAGATAA
Organism: Pinus taeda; assembly: GCA_000404065.3. Taxonomy (NCBI): domain Eukaryota; kingdom Viridiplantae; phylum Streptophyta; class Pinopsida; order Pinales; family Pinaceae; genus Pinus; species Pinus taeda. Next base: position 84,715 of record APFE030004677.1, read on the forward strand.
CTATCAAATATGTCACAAGGTCACGATCCCAATTTATGAATTCATATTTGAAACCAAGCCCACCATAATGTCTCAGAAAGCCATGGAAAACCTTAAGAGAATTTGGAGTTGGTTTGGTGAAGAGTCATTCACCTATATCAGAGTCTTGGGCAACCATGCACCCCCACATGTCTTGCCACTCTATGCTTTAGACAAGTTATTATGTAGGGAGTTGGCATATCAAACAGTTCGTCACAGATTACCAAAGCCCTAAAATATTCCAACGAAAAGGTTTGGCATCAATTCCTATTTCCTTTTATTATCTTTAGCTAATTATGGGCATGCTGAAAAGGAGCTGAAACCTATTGAGGTATTAAAGCTAGCCACCATTCCATCTAGGTCCTATGACCCAGATGGAGTAGTGAAGCAATCTGTTGAGAAATCTAGGGGAACCAGTATAGGTGATTTATCTTGCTTAAGATAATTGTTTGTAAAGAATTTTTATTTTTTCTTGATTAGTTTCTTCTTTAGCTTGATTATTATTGTGTTCTCTTCATCAAACAACTATCAAAACATAATGAATAATGAGACAAAGGACACAAGATATAGGCAATTAGCAAGGGCCAAAATCTCTCCAATATTGAGAGGAAAAATCACAGAATTCTTCTTATAGAATCTTCAATTTGAGGAATTCCAAGACCTAGACCCTTGACCAAAAACCCCTCCAAGTTCAAGTCAAAATTTTCTCTTTTCTCTTCAAATAAAACACAGTCAAATTTGACTAGATACTGCTCAAAATCTCCTTCTTCTTGACCTCATTCCTATAATACTAGATAAATACTCCTCCTATAATCTTCAGTTGCCTGTAGCTTCCTACAATTCTCGCATGTGTGAGGAAGTAAGGGCAATTTTGATCCTTCATTTTTCTTTGTTGGAAAATGTCCCTTCTCTTCAAGATATTAGTCTTCAATTTAGTCTATAATGATATCATAGTTCAACTTCTATAGCATTATTGTAGTTCGATCTCCTTTCTGTAATGGATGCCCTAGATACAACTTGCACATGTGAGATATTTAGCCCAAAAATAGTCCTTAAAGTATGACTCTTTCTTTTTCTTTGATCTCCTTTTTCCTTTGATGATTTCCATTTTCTTCATTGAGTTTCTTATGTGTTATCCTTGCTACCAAAAAGAGGTTGACTAGACTCCTTGATATAGTCTTCTAGTCCATAAAAATAGACCGACTTGTCCTAGTTTCTAGATTGACTTGACATGATTGGAAGGCCGAGCTTTTGCAAGTATTTGACTTGACCTTGGAGGGTTTTCTAGACTCTATATTGATTCAAATAATTTTATTTTACAATATGTAACTTACCCAAATGGGTATTTCATACATGACAATGACTCATAAGCCCTAGAAGCTCTCAATGGGAGCTTTACTTATAAAATAAATTTCTCTTTAGCATGAAACCCATGCTTTAAGAAAACAATAATAAAATTATTTTTCATATTACATAAAATCATGATTACATATGTCATTATGAATACCAAACATAGTTACATATTTCAACTCTTCCTCTTAACTAGGGAGGTATTTGTAATCCATACAAGGTACTTGGACATTCTCAATCTGAAGAATTATCATAAGAAGAGTTGGATTGTTTACCAATCTATTTAACATCATATCATCCAGCATTGTCACATAGCAAGGCCTTCACTAACAAATATATCTCTCCACAATATCAGAGCACAATGTTACAGATACCAATGATTTATAGACACCTTCATAACTGTCTCTCAAGGAAAATACCCCACCGATGTGTTCACAAAGTATGTTCTTTTAGGGATAGTCTTATTTTGGATTCCTAGTCCTCAAATAATATCGGTCCTCTGCGATTACTCTTATCCTAGAATTATCAAAGAGTTTCAAATGCCAGATGCTTACTCAATCCTCCATTCTTTCTTCCCAAGTGAAGACAAGAATGATGTGTCTATCCCTCCCTCTCAAATAGGGAGGATATACCCATTCTTATGAAGGAATGTACCATTCCAATAAAGGAATGTACCCAAGCTCCCTCTCAACCAAAGACTTGACTAATCTCCCTCTAAACTAGGTACCTGGTTTCAACAACTCTTTTAGCTGGAGAACATGGGATAATCAACTGCTTGTAAGTACCCCTCTTTCTATGTCATGGATTTCATCTTCTTTGGTATGGAGCCTTCATCCTTTTGAGACTTCTTTGTAGGGCATTGACCATCCATCACTTTCCTCAAGTCAGTCATGTCATTCTTCCTCTTGTATGAAAGAGATCTTCTATTTCATATATGGCTTCCATTAATACAACTACCTCCTTTAAATCATGTTTTCTTTAGGACATTTCATCCCATCACATGAGTAATAGTTGTAGGTGACATCCACAACTCTTCCTTCGGTAGCCCTGTATTAGCCCATCCAAATATTGTTCAAAAATAAAATTTTAACATTAAATTAACATTACCTTTGTGATGGTATTACATCATGACATCTACTTTTTGTAACATCAACATCCTGCATACATATTGATACATCTCCAAGATATACAATGTCAAGGGTCTCCTTATTTTCTAGACTTCATTAGAGCCTTCATATCTTTCCCGTGGAGATATCATAATCAAATATTTTAGTCATTGGATTGTGATTTCCTTCTCCATAGTTGCATATTTTACCATCTCTTCCTTTCTTTATTCACATGCTATTTCTCAGGAACTTCCAATTATAGTTCCTTTATCTTTTTCAACCACCTCACATTTCATATGAGGACATATTATGTTGATTTCATCTAGTTAATATGTGAACCATGCCTTCATGAATCCTTTTATGAAAGACATCCCTTTCCTTAGATCATACTCATGAGGTAGGGTATTCATCCCTAATATCAACAACTATATAATGACATAACTTAATTTATTAAACATATGTATACATACCTCTTTCCTTCTTTTGGTCATTTAGAATTCCTTCAGTAGCTTCCTTTCCTTGAGAGTGCTTTATCCATCTTGAAATGTTGCATTCGTTTTTCATCATACCATCATTATTTCAAACAATGAATCACATCCAAAGTGGAATTCTTAGCAAGACATTATCTTTTCCAAGAGATGAATCTTCCAATGAAGATTTCATCAAAGGACCCTGATTACAACACCCTTCTCCCACATCTACCCAAGCAACTGGCTAGCCAGGATAAATATATGACGAGAGGCTTATATGATATGATTCGACCTCTTGAGTCATGTTAAGGAAGTGGAACCAATGGAAATATGCCATACAAACATCCAACATCAGCATTAGGACCCTCAAGAACCAACCAACATTTCTGCCAACCATTACCTGGTTCCCACTGACATTCTCAACTAATTCACCTCTGGACACTCTCATGCTATGGGAATTCTAGTGGCCAAGTACCTCTGGACGCTCTCACATGCCTACAAGCTAGCGTCCAGGGACTCTTTTTGTCAATGTTGTGCTAGCGTCCCCAATATTTGACCCAACTTTTTAGGCCCAGAGCCTAGGTCATTGCCTATAATTGAATTACATATTAAGAACAATAAAACAACATGGAAATGATAGTATAAATGTAATCAATTGAATGAGACCTTGTCTCGACCCCTACTAGCCATGACAGGAATTTCATCAAACATATCATGAATATGTAATCTACAGGTGTAAATAACATATCTGGGAATAAGGGTCTCACACTTAGTTGAGAATCACTAAGAGACATTGATGCCTCAACGTACTAACTACCATTTCATCCATTAGGTCATAGATACATTAATCATTCATTTACAAGTAAAAACATGATGAGATCCATATATAGCTACTATCATAAATCGCATATGTAACCAACATAATAGCAACATAAATATCAATGAAGTCACAACCATATAAATAACATAAAATCTAGTATAATACTCATAGAAATATGAGAAATAACCTCATATTAATGATGAAAATCTAAACCCAGGATCGGACTTCCATGTTCCACCTAATTGTATAATGGTTGAGCCAAATCTCTTGTCAAACATTCGCCCCCATATCATATTCCAAGCATGAATGTAGGATTTCATAGAACGCATCAATCCAAAACCATCTAGAGCTTCCAGAGGACATCCACCTCAACCTATAAAATAGTGATTCCACCTCACAGTCGAACATCACAAAAGCATCATCAAATTGGTCTCTATCCAAACCTTCTATGGATTCCAAAGAATTTCTCCAAATAGATCTTCTAGGACTATTAACTCAACCCACAGCTTATCTTAGCTTCCAGGTCATTTTTCTAACCAAGGCTTCCTGGACTAGTAACTCAACCCACCAAGGGATTCTGGAGCATTTATCCAACCAAGGCTTCCAAGACTAGTAACTCAACCTAAGTTGTTACAGGGCTTCCAGAGGGTTTCTCTAACCAAGGCTTCCAGGACTAATAACTCCACCCGGGCTAAGGAAACATGAGAACCAACCAAAACAAAACAAGGAAAACAAATCCACAATAACCATGGCTATCTAGGAAATTGTAAGGCTAGGAAATCCACTATCAATCCTAACCATCCTCCATTTCCATGACAGATGACAACCAACAAAGCACATGCATATGCCATGCATGCCAAAACTAGTGAGGAAAAAATACAAGAAACTCGGTACCTATAAGCAAAATCTGATATAGGTACTGTTCTCGATGTCCCCTTGTGATTTCTTGCTCTTTCTTTGCCTTATTGCTCAAAAAATCCAAGTATTCCATACCCTCCAAGAGTGCTCCAAGAAAACTCTAAGTCTCCAATAATATTAGAGAGAGAGAGAGAATAATGATTGAGCTCCAAAACTGAACTAAAACATTGTTACCAACTGATCATCAAAAGCCTTTATGAATGAGGCCTCTATTTTCTCCATTTTCCATTATTTTCCTTCATTTTCCTCCTCACATGCAACCTGTGACCTTTGACCTCCCTTTTCTCCTAATTTCCATTATTTTCATAAATAAATGTGCCAAAATGCCATTTTTACTTTCCAAATCTTTAATCATTTCCTTTGCTAATTTCCTTAGCCATTAAACAATCACAAGTGATCCCCATCACTAGGAGTTTTCCCATCATCCATCTTGGAATAAGTGTCTCATCAATTGTGGTTATTATTTTTCCTTTATTAACTTTTATTACACGTAATTTTCACCAGGTCTATTACAGAACCCTCCCCCTTGGGGGAACACCATCCTTGGTTTTCAACAACACCTATAACCACAAACTATTGTAAGAAAAATCTACTATCGATGGAGGTTTATAACTTAGCTTGATGTAGTACTTAAAATTATCAACCCGCTAAGAAGAAAATCAACATGAAAACATAACAAGCATAACATCATAATGACATGAAACCCATACCTCTCATTGGAGATTTATAACATAGCTCATGGCGGTATTTACATCCATACATATATATATATATATATATGTACATATAGCAACATAACCAAAACATATACCAAGACATACACCAAAACTCCATGCCAAAATTGCTTGTCTCAACCAGTAAACAAGGAAGGATACATAGCCCACATTTGATCCACCATCTCCCATGTAGCTTCATCGAGCCCAAAGTGCTTCCATTTCACCTTAACTTGCTTGATTTCTCGGTTCTAGAGCATGAGCACCTTTTTTTACAATATACACTGAGGCTTTGACTGGAATTCTTCATCTAGTTCCACCTACAATACAAAACAATCAATCATATGATAAACATCTATAACATACTTCTTAAGAAATGACACATGAAAAACATCATGGACTTTCACTGTTAGAGACAATGCAAGTTGATAGGCTACTAGCCCAATCCTCTCAACAATACTGAAGGGCCACAAAACCATGGTGCCATCTTGGCACATGATCCAATTCGTAAGGAGCTCTTCTTTGGTTTAATGTGCAATTACACCTGTTCCCCAACATGGAACTCCTTGAACAAGTTGTTCCATCTGCATAGATCTTCTGCTCCTATCCTATGCTTCCTTTATATTTTTCTTGAGCACCTCCATTTCCTATTCCATGTCTTCCAACATTTCTAGTCCAATCAACACCCTGTTGACTAGATCACTCCAATTTATGGGAGTATTGCAACTCCACCCATACAATGCCTTAAACAAACTCATCCTCAAAGATTCCTGATACTCATTGTTGTAAGCGAACACTACTAGTGGAAGGTACTCTTCCCACTTTTGTTGTTTATGCATCACATACATCCTCAACATGCCCTCTAATATCCTATTGACCCTCTTTGTTTGTCCATCTGTCTGCAGATGATAAGTTGTATTGAAGGCCAAAATCTATGCCCAAATTTGCAAATAACTCCTTCCAAAACTTGGAAGTTAACTTTGCATCCCTGTCTGATAGAATCTTCTTCGGAACATCATGCAATATAACCACATATCTAATGAATACCTATGCTACATCTCTAGTTGTGAATGTAGACTTAACTGGAATTAAATGTGCAACCTTTGTCAACAAGTCCACAACAACCATGATGGAATCATGTTGTCTCACTTTCCTTGACAAACATGTGATGAAGTCCATGGAAATGACCTCCCATTTCCATTATGGAATCACAATCAGTTGTAGCAATCCACCTGGTTGTTTACACTCTGCCTTCACACCCTGACAATCAAAACACCTAGCCACAAACTCTACTACATCCCTCTTCATGTTTGGCCAATTATAAAACTTCTTACTTTTCCTCTACAATGATGTGATATGATAAGAAATATGTGAGAAGTTCCTGATGAACCTCCTATAATATCCTGCCAACCCCATAAAATATCTCACCTCATCTTCATTCTTAGGAGCTATGTACTCCATGATGTCCCTTATCTTTTCTATATCTACTGCAATGTCTTCCTTGGGGACAACATACCCCAATTAGTGTACCTTAGGCTGAAAGAAGCTACACTTGCTGAGCTTAGCATACAAATGATGCTCTCTCAACAACCTAAACACTGCTGCTAAATTTTCAACATGTTCTTCATCATTTTTAGAATATAGAAATACATCATCAATGAACACAATAACAAACTTATCCAAATATGGACGCAACACACTATTCATCAAGCACGTAAATGTATCTGGAGAATTAGTTAAACCAAATGGAACTACAACAAACTCATAATTCCCATACTTGGTCTGAAAAGTTGTCTTGTAAATGTCCTGCTCTTTAATATGTACCTGATGATATCCAAATCTCACATCAATCTTCAAGAACACTACTTCTCCTTTCAACTGATCGAACAAGTCATCAGTCCTCGGTAACAGATACCTGTTCTTGATGGTCACTTTTTTTAGCTGGCTGTAGTCAATGCATAATATAAGAGTATCATATTTCTTCTTCATAAACAATATCGGTGTGCCCCATGGTGATACACTTGGCCAAATGTACCCCTTGTCCAACATTTCCTTCAACTGTAGCTTCAACTCCACCAACTGAGGTGTGCTCATCCTGTAAGGTGCTCTTGATGTTGAAGTTGCCCCTGACACAAACTCAATAGAAGAGTATACTTCCCTGTAAGGTGGAAACTCTGTAATGTCCTTAGGAAATACATCCTTGAATTTTTATAGCAATGGGTACCTGCTTAACACATATGCATCCTCAACTTCCTTACCCTTTTCACTAGAAATGTGTACTGCAAATAACGCACACCCTTTTCTACGACTGTGCTTTGTTTGCATAACTGTCACCATCCTAATTGATGTGGCTTTCTTCTTTCCTTGCAATACTCTTGGTTACCCATTGTAATCCAAGAACTCAATAATTTTTTCATAACGATCTACCTTGGTTCTATGAATATATAACCAATCCATGCCTAAAAACATGTTGTATGATCCCAATGATAATACATTCAAGTGTGTTGCAGTAGGCATACCATTTGAATAAAATGCACAATCTATTACCTAATGATGACATTGCTTATTGGTAACTGTACCCAACTGCACTAACCAAGATTATGTATGCAATTCCTTACTCACACCACACTTATGTTGACAATAATACTGAGAGGGGGGGTGAATCAATATTATCTTATTCTCTTACCAAATCTTTCTTATTTATACTTTGAATTATTTTTGCATACCAATACCATAAATAATGAGCATGAATAAGAAAAGCAGACAGTCACATCAAAGAACACCAGATATAAGGTGGAAACCCAATGTGGGTGAAAACCACCTGCTGCAATATGTCTCTATCTTCTTTCAAATTAGAAACTCCTTTTACAATGGTCTTGTACTGGTGTAGTCCTTTACTAGTACGCAGGCTGCAACCTGCTGAGAGCTACAACTCTCTCTCTCGTTTTCCAGTCTCTCCTGGAAGGGAGCTACAACCCCCTACTTCTTTTCAAGGACCTCTTTTCATAAATTTTCAAACTGGATCCATATACATCAAATGATTATCAAGTACATGTAATTTATACAGTCAGCTGTAATAACCAGATCAATAATAACAGAACAGAACCCAGAACGCCTTGTCAACAGAAAAATTCAACCAATAGAAGATCTTAACACAGATACGCAGGTTTTCTCTTTACTGGCCTGCGTTGCTACGCACAACACCCTCTGCCTCTCTGCGTATACCCGCAGAGTTCCTTCTGCTGTACTGCGTGTCTACGCAATTCTCCTTTCACTGATCTGCGTACAGTACGCACTCAAATGTACTATCGCGCCGCGTACTGCAAGGTAGGCACGCACCCAGAAGAACTAACGTGTCGCGTACTGTTACCGCAGGTACGCACCCAAAAACACTGTCGCGTCGCGTACTTAAACAGCAAGCACGCACCTGAAGCACTGACGCGCTGCGTACTCACGCACTTCACCTTTGTCGCCTCTGTGTACCCACGCGCTGCACCTTCGCCTCTTCTGCGTACCCACGCGCTGACCCTTTGTTTCCTCTGCGTACCCACGCACTTCCACTGTTGATCACCTGTGCACCTCTGATTAGGGCCAAAATATAGTCAGATACTCAGATCTGATCTTGCGCTCGAGAAATCACCCTTCACAGATTCGCTTTCAACTTCTCTTCTATAGATCAAGCTTTTTAAACCGAGAACCCAATAGATCAGATCTTAAGATATTCAATACTCAAAAGATGCACAAGCCAAATGATCTCCTTAGCTTTATATAGGCATGCTCTTCCTCAAATCAAGGATCATGGGGCTCAATAATAATAATAAAATAAACAATACCACGGGCTAAAACCATGATAACACAATACCGTCAGCTAAATACCATGAGAAACCCCACGTGTGGGCGCTTTACTGCCTTGAAGTGTGTGCACTGGGGTACGCACCCCACGAATGGGTAACTCGCGTATTTGGACGCGGTCACTGTACGGTATACCTGTGGGTACGCACCTCCTAAACTGTTCTCCTGCGTACTTCTTTATTTTTATCAAAAATGAGAGCCATGCCATGGGTGTTGCCATCAAGTACAACATCTGAAACATATAATCATACCAGAACCATAATGCCAACAATCTCCCCCTTTGGACTTGATGGCAACCTCAAAATTGTCAGCTTCATTCTCCCCCTTTGACATCAAGGGCAAAGGGTTTTTCTCCCCCTAAGAACATGCTCCCCCTGAAGATGAACCAGAAGAACCATAATCCACCAAACACCATAAATGACCATGAAAGAGATAGAGACATCGCAGCAATATTTAGACCAGCATCCATGATCTCCTCCATAATGCCAACAATGCATTATGTGCTCCCCCTGAACCGGTGCGGACAACCATCAAAAGAGATTCAACAAGATGATGTATCAACAACCCCCAGCTTTTGCCTGGGGTATTCAAAGACCTCCCTGGGCAATGGTTTGGTGAGAATATCAGCAACTTGTTCCTTAGAAGGAACATACTCTAACTTGACCTTTTGTTCAAGAACTTGTTCCCGAAGAAAATGATATTTGATCGGTATATGCTTTTTCTTTGAATGCATGATTGGATTCTTTGAAATGTTGATTCCACTTGTGTTATCACATAAGATGGAGACAGGCGGAGTACAATCGATTTGAAAATCCTGCAAGGTCTGCATCATCCAAAGGATTTGAGTGCAGCAAGATGCAGCAGCAACATATTCTGCTTCAGCTGTAGATAAGGCAATCGAAATCTGTTTCTTGCTGAACCAAGATACTAATCTGGAACCCATAAAGAACGCACCACCACTTGTGCTCTTCCTGTCATCCACGCTTCCGGCCCAATATGCATCTGTATAAGCATGAAGTGTGAGATCTGTATCTCTAGGATACCATAAGCCATAATTTTGTGTCCCTTGAAGATATTTGAAAATTCTCTTCACTGCCTGAAGATGCGTCTCCTTTGGATTTGCCTGAAATCTTCCAACTATTCCTACTGCATGCATGATATCCAATGGGTACCTGTCAAATAAAGTAGACTTCCAATCATAGATCTGTAGGTTGGTTGATGTACTGCTGCAGATTCATCATTTTCACTGAGGCTACATCCTGTGACCATGGGTGCACATACTGGTTTTGCATCTTCCATGCCATATTTCTTCAAGATCTGTTTGAGATACTTGGTTTGGGATAAAAAGATTCCTCCTTCCTTTTGTTGGATTTGCAAACCAAGGAAATATGTCAGTTCTCCCAGCATGGACATTTCAAATTCTTTCTGCATGACCAAGGCAAAGCTTTGACTCATGTCTTCTTCATTGCTTCCAAAAATAATGTCATCTACATACACAACAAGTATTAGCAATTTTTCATTTTCAATTTTTATATAAAGATTACTATCTGCTGATCCTTTTGAAAAACCTTGTTGATGAATATATTTGTCCAAACGATATTACCAAGCCCTTGGAGCTTGTTTGAGCCCGTAGAGAGCCTTTTTCAATCTGCATACAAGATTTGGATCATTTCCAAGAATGAACCCATCTGGTTGTTCAATGTATACTTCTTCTTCCAAGTCTCGATTCAGAAAGGTTGATTTCACGTCCATTTGGAATACTTTGAAGTTTTGAAAACTTGAGAGAGCAAGGAACATTCGGATGGCCTCAAGTCTTGCAACAGGAGCAAAGGTTTCTTCAAAGTCTATTCCTTCTTGCTGTGCATACCCTTTACAAACAAGTCTGGCCTTGTTTCTAATTGCTTCTCCATTTTCATTCAATTTATTTTTGAAGACCCATTTTGTTCCGATAACATTCTTATCCTTTGGTCTAGGAACCAGTTCCCAAGTGTTGTTCCTTTCGATTTGCTCAAGTTTTTCATCCATTGCTTTATCCAACATTCATCTTTGCATGCCTCTTTCACATTTTGTGGTTCAGTAGAGGAGAGTAATGCCAAATAGCTTGAGGCTTCTGCAACTGTTCTTCTTGTTTGTACACCTGCTTCTTTCTGCCCCATAATCTGATATTCTGGATGATTCTTCTGAACATATCTGGATGGAGTCTTTTCTTCTATTCTTGTCTGCTCCTCTGGTTCTTCTTGAGGTTCTTATTGAGGTTCTTCATCATTCTGTTGTTGAGGTTAGCCTTCATCTTCTTCGATGTCTTCATGATGTACTTGTCTAGGAATGTATCC
>APFE030004680.1:0-12636 GCA_000404065.3 Pinus taeda
ATTGGAAAGGTCTCACGATCTTAAATTCACGGACTTAGAAGATGGTGGGGACCTTAAAAAGCACGCGATCTGGCAAGATCCTAGAATTATTCGGTGGCCTGAAATCATACGTTATTTATCTCTGTAGGGCAGTCTGGAAACATGGAGCGGAGCATGCAAGGAGAGTTTTTCATGCTATAAAAATGGGAATCGCACTTGTCCTGGTTTCAATCTTTTATTTCAATGGTATATTGTTCGATTCCTTTCAAGACCTAATTGTCTGGGCCGTCATGACAGTGGTTATGATCTTCGAATTCACTGCAGGTAATTACTCCTAATTATTTTTATTTGTATATATGAGACTACATTAATTAGGTTACTCTGGTGCTAAGACTTTGATAAAAAATTTAGTAGAAATTTAAAACAGAAGTTATAATTATGGAGTTACTTATTTTAAATATTCCAAGAATTTTTGATGATGCTGAATTTATATCTATTTATATTAAAGTTTTTAACACAAAATTATGTCCCTGTGATAAAAAAAAAACTGTGTATATATATAAACTCAATTATAACTTTTGAATATTTTGATAAAATGTAAGTAACAAATTTCATACTAGAAGCAATATTAGTATGGTATACTGTGCAATACTCTTGATATTTTTTTATTGTGGCAGGAGCAATCTTGGGCAAAGGATTAAACAGAATGTTCGCAACGTTTCTGGGAGGAGCGTTGTCTGTGCTGGTAAACCTCGTTGCACGTCATGTTGGAAAGACATTCCAACCAATTATACTTGCTGCTGGGGTGTTTCTCTTTTGTGAGTAAAAGTATTTTATGCATAAACATGTAAGATGGAAGAGCTCAATCACATACGAAGATTTTAGTAATTTGAAATCAATTAAAAAAATTGATATCAAAGTTTCAAAAACACAATCTATTCATTATAAATCATATAATTAATTAATGTTTGTGACTGTCCATATGATTACAGGTGGATTGGCGACATTTACACAGCTTTCCCCTTCTTTGCGAGATATGAGTATGGATTCATGATCTTAGTTCTCACCTTCAGTATCATTTCCATCTCCGGATATCGCGAGGAAGACTTACTTCAATATGCACTTGCACGGTTGGAGACGGTACTTTTAGGGTGCGGTATAGCTATACTTAACAGTTTACTCAAATACCCAGTTTGGGCGGGAGCTGATCTTCACAAATTGACTATACGCAACCTCGAAGGATTTGCTATGTCTCTAGAAGGTGAAGCATTTTTATGTTCGATCTTGTCGATCAAATTCTAAAATATTTTCAAATTCTGAAATATTTTCAAAATCTAAAGATTAAATATTAATTTTTTTTATTTGGTGGTAAAAATGACCCTCATAGGCTTGCAAAACTATAGAATTTGTTAATGGTACTCATTTACTCAAGCAAAGATTTTGTTTCTACATACATTGTAGGCTGCGTCCAAGAGTTTTCCAAGGAATCTTCCGTCAAGGCCAGCAAGAAAAATATGGTCTCTACGGGTTACACGCGTGTGTTAAATTCAAAAGCTAGAGAAGAAGCTTTGGTGGGTATTATTGCAGAGCAAATTGTTCTTACTAATTTAGATTCACTTCAGTTCAAAAGGTTAGAATTAATATATTAATTCTAATAATGAAACAGCACTTGAATAAAGTAGTGGTGGAATTACATAATTGCTTGAAGTCCCAACCACAGCTATTTATAGACAATAAAAGGTGGTAGATCGTGGAAGACGACCCAAGACCAAATTTCATTAATGTCAAAATTACGCCTTCCTCTAAATCTGAAAACCCACAAGCATTGAGAATCAAGAAGGCCGATGGTGACGCAAACAAAAAACCTGTTATGTCGAGCAAAAACAAGATCTGGCCTCTTACATCGGATGGTTCTATTGCAGTCCAAAATTCCGAAGCAGTGCAGGGTGCGGCCTTCATGGACACCTTTTCTCTTGCAACGGTTGCGTGTCTTCTCACAAAAGTTGCGGCGAGGCTTGAGACTGTCATTGTTGCAGTGGACGAGTTGGGAGAGCTTGAAAATTTTTCTTTCGCGGAGGAGGAGTGGGGAAAACGTCCAAACGTCCATAATTATGATGCCTCAGCAAAAGGATCACCCCACTACCCATCATCATCTCGGCCGCAGACAATTCAAGATTCCGCGGCAAAAGTGCGACCGCCAGACCTGTCACCATCTCGGATAGAGCGCATACAGAACTTAGTGGCTGTGATGCTGGCTGTAGAACAGCTACCTCGTCTGCCAGTGAAATCAGTTCGATGGTCGCCCATGTGAAAGCTTGAAATGTATACACATCAATAAGTTTTATTAACACTATTAAAATGTTATATGCTTGAAATGGATGGATTAATTTGTGAAACAGAAAGGTTGTAATCCTTCTCTTAATCAGATTTTATTGATCAAAGTTATGCAAATGTAATATGAGAAATCAATATCCAGTTTGTGTATATAAAGCTATAAAGAATATTGGAACGTGAAATTACCAAAATAGAACGAACAACCCTTGTAACCTCGTTTTCCGCTTGGATTCTGTGTATGTTATGCTATTTGGTATTTATATATAAATGAATAATTATGTATACATATAATTATTGTTCCTCTCCGATTATAAGTATGTTATGTTATTTGTGATTTATCTATATATTAATGAATAATTACGTAAAGCGTTTTCCTCTGAATCAACTTCTCTCATTGCTTATTTATCATTGTGTGCACCATAAGATTAGATGTTAGACAATTAAACAAATTTCAAGCGTTAGATCAATGGCAAGAGGAAGAGACAGTGGTGGAATGGAAACGGGACAGACATTTATGTTATGGCATTGACGCCTTGGAGTTCGTTCCACATGGAATTCGCTGGCAACATGGATATAGAACGACTAGGTGTCGATATGCATGTGGAGTTTCAATTGAATGGCGTTTTGAATGGAATTCAACTTTATGAGTTTGATTTTGGGTTAGATATGTAATGGAGATTTTTATGTAAAATTCAATGGAGGGTATTTAAGTGCTGCATATTGTATGCATTTGCAGATTGATTCAATCTGCAACCATACTTCTCAGAGCTCCTGCCGTTGTTTCTCGTGTTATTGATGCCTCTTCTCCATGGAAGCAGCAACAACACAGCTGTTTCAAGAAAGGTATTTCGGCAGACAAATGCGGCGTCCGTCCTACTACAACCTATATGAAGTCTAAAAGTGGGGCCAAGCATTATGTTCGTGCCATTCGAGCTGTAGGCGGTGAAGGGAGGACGTCAAGTGCTCTGACTGGAGTTGTATTTGAGCCTTTTGTTGAAGTCCAGACTGAGCTTGTGCAAGTTTCTCAATCATTCTCTGAGTCTTTGGCCAGACAGAAGTTCTCAAATGGTTGTGAAGGCGCATTGAATGAAGAAATCAAGTATGTAATGAGACAAGCATAGTCCTGAAATTCTATCTTTTTAGATAAACTTACATAAATTTGTTTCGGAGGACATGCATTTACTTGGATGAATTTTTTTTTTTTTATGGTAGGATAGGTTTAAGGATAAGATTTTCTCTGCCCTGTTTCATTGAGACAAGCATAGTCCTGAAGTTTTATATTTTTAGATAAATTTACATAAATTTGTTTCGGAGGACGTGCATTTACTGGATCAATTTTTTTGTTCGATGGTAGAACATGTGTAAGGATAAGCTTTTCTCTGCCCTATTTCATTTGTGTTGAGTTGCTTTTTTGATAGAGGGAAATCGATGTGGGTCTTTTCTATAATGTTTCGTGTGTAATTTTGTTTTCTCAAAATTGCCTGTCTATATTGTATGTCTAACCTTGTTTATGGAGAGGAATCTCAAGTTCATGCATTGACCTTTATATATACATGACTCTTACTTTCCAAAATTGGAAGGAAAAGCAAGCATTGTTTACCTTTATGTGTAGAGCAAAAGTATGTGGTTTTTATTTTTATTCTCACTTAGATCTATTACTCTTCTCTTCTTATAAAAGATATATAAGATCTATGTATTTTTAATGTATGTACTATATATACTAAAATGTTCTTCCAAAATTGGAAGGAAAAGCAAGCATTGTTTACCTTTATGTGTACAACAAAAGTATGTGGTTTTTATTTTTATTCTCAAATAGATCTATTACTCTTCTCTTCTTATAAAAGATATATAGGATCTATGTATTTTTAATGTATGTACTATATATACTAAAATATTCTTCAATTTGTTTTTAACATATACTAGTATTAAAAAACAAAGGATCGTTTTTTATTTTTATTTTGTTTTAAATAAAATTAGTCTTAGATTATTTGATTTGTAAATTACTCTTAGATTAATTTGGCATCTGTTAAGTTCCTGTGTGATATGCTTTCCTCTGTTGATGAAGGGAAAATAAACTTCTTGCACCAAAGTTTGTATGTCTGAGCCTACTACTTACATCAATGCTCCACCGGTTGGTGCCCTTTCATTTTTCCGTGGTCATCCTTCCTAGCAAGCATGTGAAAATTAATGTGCACCAAATTCCTCTCACAGAATTGAATATATTTGTACTCAAAATCTCACCCTAATGAAAAGCCCAAATAAATTATGCACCTGGCAAAGTGCACGGGCAGGCACAATGGATGTAGGAAGCTTGCAATGGCGGTGGTTTAGGATTATCTGATTTTCATGGCCTCCATGGCTAAGTGGGTAGTACACAATCAAGCACACTGGATGCAGGAGCTTGAGTTTGCAATTGTAATGGCGGTGGTTTATTGTATTTTTTTCAACTAAAAAAATTGTGTTTCGAGCAGTTTTAAGATATATATAATTTTGCTTGAGATTGGACCGCATTTGGAGCAATTTTCAGATATATATAATTTTGTTTGGGATTAGACCTCCCTACTTAACTATTAACCATTAAACCACGTCCTAAAAACTATTGAAGATGTCTGAATGCCTAAGTGGTTAGTTATAAATCTGGTAACTGATTACGATGCAATGGGAAAACACCTTCAGCGTCGCTTGAACCTACGCCCAAATGGAGACCTTGAATGTATATGTCCGCCAAACGCTGGGAGCTACCAATGAAGACAATTTATAGCAGCACGAGGTGGGATTCGTATGCATGGGCCTTCCGGGCGCTCGCCAAAATGGTGGATGTCATTTTTCACAGAGTATAATTTACCTTACGACTAGGGCACAGCCTGCCGGGATTCAGCACCGCGAGCGGACCTACGAGGTGAGCAAGCACTGTGAACAGGAGAAATGAATGCTCGAGAGGAACTATTCCGGTTGTGCGAATGGAGCAAATGAATGTTTGGCACGAGGGATCATTTGAAATTGCGCGTGTGTTGGTTGCCAGAACACCGGGTGCCAGCTCAGAGGTGTTGGGCAAAGAAGCGTTAATTAGTGTTATATGTTATCGATTGCTTTACATAGTGTTATATGTTATAAATTGCTTTACATAGTGTTATATGTTATCTATTGTCTTACACCGTTTTTTTTGCAACGTCTAGTGCAAATGCTAGTTTATTTATTTTCAATAATTAACCATTAACATAGTAATATCGAAATTAACTACATGAAAACCTATCTATAACATTGCAGTGGAAGCTTATCTGCGTTTCTATCATGCAATATTTTGTGGCAATTGACACTATATATGGGTTTAATAATTGAGATTGACTCCTTTGAATAAGGATAATTCATATTCTTTATATAAATTTTCGAATTCAATACTCTTTTCCCAAAGCAGAACGACAAATGGAGAAAATACTCTTTTCGCGTGGCCACCCTAAACTAAAGACAACAAATTTACGCTTCGACTTCCTTTCAAACAAATATTAAGACTATTTACGATTATTGATGTAATTGATGATTACATAAATAATTTTCTCATGAATCAATTATTTTATTGATGAAATAAATCAATTCAATCCTCTTTAAATAAAGAATGTTTGTAATTATTATTATTATTTTAATTATCTATAATTTTCCTACATACTTATTAAAAATGGAATATTTATTAAGTATTTATGGAGTACATATTATAGATTACAATAAATATGTATAAATACGAAAATATTGAATAAATTATTTAAAAAACTAAATTTATAAACAATTTATGTTGTTTGTATAAAGTTTTTATTTTTTTATTTTGAGTAAGTACTATTTATCATTTATTAAGAGGAATCAATTCTTTTTTCACTTTACTAATAGATTAAAGTGATCAAATTTCTTTTGAGTCAAAAAAAATTTGCAACTCAAGAAATTTAAATTTGATCTTTCTGGACACTTAATAAATCTGAATTTAATATAAATCTAAGTTAAATAATTTTTAAGTAAGAAAATTGAAACATAATTGTATTATTTAATATTTAATCATTTTTAATATAAATTTAGGAAACTAAAATATGTAACTAAATTAAAACACTTTACCTACTATTTAAAATAAAAATATATATTATACCAAATATATAATTAATTTTACTTGAATGATTTAATACATTGGAAATATCGATTCCTTGACTAAAATTACTTCATTTAAATCATAAATAACATCAATTTATATTTTAAATTAATGTTTTTTTTGATTTGTATACTGTAGAAATAAAAGGTCATGAATATGAAAAATTTAAGACATAAAATAAATTAATTTAATTAGATTATTAATAAGTTAAATAGACTGTAAAAATGAAGTGTTAATGTACCAAAAAAAATTTAAAATCCCTATTTCCCAGCATAATACCGTGAAAATAACCATATCATTAGTTACCTAAACTATAGCTGTAGCCTAATATAAAAATATAAACAAAAAAAATATTAATTAGTTTATAATTAATATTTTATAAACTTATACTATTGGGTATCCGTATAATGCTGTCTAAGATATAAATATCTAATTAAGTCTATTTTAAGATTTAAAATTCTGAAAACCATAATATTATATGAGAAAATTATTTAAAATTTAAAACCTGAACTATCTCTAATTAAAAGTTGTAATCGAGAATTGGGAATACTAGTGCCCTTTTATTAATTTAATAATATTCATTATAAAGATAAATAACTTTTTTTAATAAAAGAAATTATTTTACTTACACGATATTTCTAATCTTGAACTTTAATACTGTGGTTTGCTTAATAAAACCTTAGATCATATTGGCAGGCCCTAATCCAATTTTTATCTCGTTACATCACTAAACACATAAAAAGAATATATACTCCCTTATAATCTAAAATAGGTGACCTTCCATGATTTGAAATCTTCTCCCATATAATCTACTAACCAATTACAAACGATTTATGCTGTATTAAGATAAGCGACATTCCATGATTTGTAATCAGGAAAGGCAGTCGATAAGCGCATTTATTCTGATGGGCAAAACAACAATTATTTACTTACGAGCATCGTCAACGTACAGTAACACGAAATATTAGAAGGAAATTAACGAAAGCTAATACGATATGATAGGTCGGGATATCAGAATTCAGTATGGTTTCTCCCCGTTATAGTTCCCAGGCGGATCGTAGTTGCAGATAACGAATATCCAGCCGTTGTTGCATTGAGCTTGAGCGCAGCCGAGCCTCTTGGAATCTCTCCACACCACCTGAGTATAGTGCCCACATACTTTACCTTCAGCGCAGGTATTAGAACTGTAATCGTAATCTTGCTTCTCATTAACCCAGGCCGTCACGGCACTTCCCACTGGATCTGTTATTCCGTAACCCTCGAAAATATTTTCTCCATATTGACCACCAGAGTGCTGCAGAGCACAGTCTCCTATGCGTTGGTTTGCATAATTTTGTGCGTAGGCCGCGACGGTATCGTCCCATACGAGAGCCTCGACACCCACTTGGGCTCTGGCGTCATTGTGAGGAGATAAGAATTGCTGTTGCACATCTTGCCCTTGCCCTACCAAGCAGTAGCAAGCTATTTGCAGAAAAACAGCATACTTGAAAAACCAATTCATATTGAACAAACTAAGTGAATAACTTTCAATCCCAAAAGAAAGAATGAAATCACTCGCCCCTCACACAATTCAATATGAGAAATCAAGCAAGCGCTTATGTATATTTATAGCAATTCTCAACTACATATCGCTTCCACAATATGGAGGAAAATGTTCGGAAGATGTATGGTATGAGTGAGTCTTCATTTATCTCAATCTAGAAGAACGCCGAGCCTTGACTGTCATGAATCTCATCAAACAATTCCCCGTAAATTTTGCAATTGATGGCGAGCTAAACATGAGATGCTGTGACTCGACTTCGCATTGTCGTCGGTTTTGAAACGGCTGTTGGAGACCCAAACTTTCATTGAATAGGAGCGTAGACTAACGGAGTTTTCTCTTATAGCGGCGGCCTTTTTTTCTCAATGCCCTTTGAGACGTCGAACAGGTAAACACATCATTGTTCTTATTACGTCTTTCAATGAAACTTTAGTTGCTGGCACGTTTTCGGATTTTTCTTTTCATAATTCTGTGGTAATTTTGTCCGCGAAGAGATATTTTAGAATTGCAAATTAGAATTATGTTATTTGTGAAATTTAAAAATAATAATAAATTATAATTTTATTTACCCATATAATTAAATTAGACTTAAATTGGATTAATAGTAGTATGCCATGAAATTGTTATGTTTCGTTAAGAGGTCACTTTTCATGGATATAAAGAAAAAGTTACAATCATAACCTACATAAGCTAAGTTGGACATGGAGTAGTATGTTTTGACATTTTTATTGGGCAAAAAACTAGTTTTTTTCAGACTTAAAAGAAATATGTTAACAATTAACAACCCAAGACTTAAAGAAGGTTGGCAAGAATGAAAGCTTGTTCTTTTACGAATCACCAATAAATAATACCAATTAGCATGGTTTTCTTTAAATAACAATGATGAATCAGCCTCTTTTTACAATAACAAATACAAATAAGTATTCCCACTATTGGTTTGAAAGTTAAAATATACTAAATCTTCTCATTAATTAAAAATATCAATCAAATTATTAAGGTCTTTTGAACCAAATTAATTTCAATCAATAAAATACCAACATTTTGCAAACTAGTCAAACTTATCCACCAAACATAAATTGGTGAACTATCATGTGGAAAATAGGATAGCAATAGTTAATGGATATTAATAACAGATTTATCATGTTTATCGTAGTTCCGTAAAAAGAGGAGAAATACCAACAAGATAAGTTCGTCAAGGAATGGTCATAAATCACGGGATGTATCATTGCACAAGTGAATTGTGAAATATTTGCATCCTCTTTTGACTGTGTAGACAAAAATGACACTTCTAAGCATCAATTTAGGAATGGTCATATGTCAGAGAATGTATCAATGTACAAGTGAGTTGTGAGATATTGGCATCCTCTTTTGACTGCGTCGATAAAAGTGACACTTCTAACCATCAATTTTTCACACCCATCTTGAATGTAGTCGTTATTGCATCTAACAAGATTGCACTTCTTATGCGCCACGTCACAACTAACATAATCTTCACATATATGATGCAACTTTTTCTTACTCATTAGTGATTACAAATTCATGAATAATAAATTTTTTCATGAACATCCATGGAATTCTATAATTCCATAATTTATTATATATTTTGATGAAATAACTGATTTAATAGTATTATATTCTGTCTTAATTTTTTATTTAAAATGTTAAAATGTATATATAATATATATATATATATATATTCATTCAGAATTTAAATTCACTGAAAGTTATAAAAAACTGGTGTGGATGGACGACTTTGTGAACTATTTTTATGATTTTGCAAAAGCGAGGTTTGTGCAGTTTGAAGAATAAGTTGCATATGTAAATTATAATGTGTATATCCATATGGTGGCCCTAACTAACAAGCTGGGGACTCAAATTTATGTCCTCCTTCTATAGAGAAGTGTAGACAAAGTTCTCAATCACTTATAAGCTATACTCTATCTATTTTCTTATTAGTTAGTTCTTCTTCTTCACATCCTTATGATTCTTTGGATTCATATTTCAATGTAGATTCTTAATACTCATCTTTAGCATGATGACCTATATTCTAATGGTTGAAATGGTTTTGTAGATTATTTCGTTGATGTGCATTGGCTGACATTTGTTAATTTTTCCTTTCCACTTCTTTTGATTTAGAACCAATTTCTATCCTTCCTTATGGACTATTTCCTCTCAGTATTATGCTTACATGGAGGCATCATTAACACTTATTCCATTGAATATTGCCATTTTATTTCATAAGTGAATGTATAGAAACTTCAAATACTCAAGGAGTACATATAGTTTCCTACGACAAATATCAAAATTAGCACCATCCTCCTAAACACAATGGTGTATTCTTGCACACTTTTCATTTCCCTCTACTTCAGGTGACGCCAATGGAATTAATAGTCTTCTGGATAGTGTGTTAGCACATAATGGTGGTTTTAATTTCCTCCCATTTAGTTACTAATGAATATCTCTAGCCTAAGTGTCTCCTTATGACTTTCCCATTACATTAGTGCATGAACCTCTAGTTTTAGTTAGGAAAAATGAAACTTCCTAGTCTTTATGGATATGGACAATAGAATACACTTTTAGTTGTTATAATGATTGTTTCAATAGAAACATTGATCTAACCTTGATATTATTTGATGCTAAACTTCTATATGAAACAAGGGTTATGAACAAGTTATGACACTTGAACTTAGTTTCTCTTTCCCAGGCTCCTTTTTCTACTTATTTTTTGTTCTTCATTATTTCCCAATTTCACATCTAATCCAAATTCTGAATTAGAGGAACAAACATCCCCAAACTTTCTAATCTTGTTCATCATATCCTCCATGAAGAGGTCTATGTTATGAGAGATATCGAAAAACTTCTCTTCAAACTTGACACATATGGAGGTTTTTATGAATAAACTCATCTACCATGTCTAGAGTTCTAGAACTACATCCTTAAGGCAATTATCAAATCTCACAATGTTGCATGAGTACTATAAAGAATTTATAATATTATCTTTAAATTATCATGGATAGTCAACTAGAATAGTTCATCACAATAGATTTTGTACTATGCTAAAATATTTTATTAAGTAGATTGATTTCCTTATATCTTATATTTATTTTCCTTAACTTACTACTTCAATGAATGAAATAACTGAAATACGAAAATGAAACAGTAAGAATGTAAGCACACCATTGACACAAATAAACATAAGACGTATCCTATGGAAACCAAATGGCAAAAAACCCATAAGGAAGGTCAGCATTACTTTATGCTCTCTTTTACTTAGTTATCAAAATGAAAGTACAAAGGAATGGAAACTCACTATGGATTTTTCTTTGATACTATGGCTTGAATGGTTGTAAAATATAGTTCCTCCTTTGTTATGCTCCCAAATACAGCTTCCAGGCACTTTCTTGTACTACAGAAAAAGTATAATGCTAAAATAATTGAAACCTCCCTCTTCCTAGTAGCCCATTATTTAGGATACCTTGATAACTAACTAGAATTATGACTTTCACATCATCAACCCTCAAATAGTGATAGGGATTTGGAACTTCTAGAATATTATTGAAATTCCACACACATCGCTATCCAAATACATGAATTATGGGCCTTAACATGGCATCCATCTGGTATCATGGTGTTTAAGAAGGTAATTCAAATTGTGGGAGGCATAATTTCCACAAATTAGCTCAAATTGTTGTGATTGTAACTTCATTAGAAAGTTCGTAGTGTCTAGAATAGTTTCTAGGCAATAAAATCTTTGATTTCAATTATTTAATACTAAATGTGCTAGTTGATTCATAAATATTTCTTTGAACTGTTTCAAATGCTAAGTCTCATAACTAAGACCTACTTACTTCCACCACCAACAATGGAGATTCTCTGAAACCTTTATCTACACAGCTTTGTTTCAAATCTCCGCTAAAAACAAGGTAAGGAGAAATGGTCTTCTAAATGCTTTGCTAGTTTTTTCTTAATTTTTTGTAATAATAGTAAAAGATATTACAATAATCATTTTTTAAATTATTCTCTCATTTTCATTTTGAATATTCATATTTTAATGAAGAATAATTTCGAACCTATGAATAAATTTTGTAGCATGGCTATACTATCATCAAGTAACACCATATCAAAATATTAAAATCTTTGTTAATGGATATCAAGCACAAAGACGTGGTTTAATAGTACTATGTAATATTTTAATAGTACTATGTAATATACATGAGGTGTAATTATTGTGTAATATTTCCGAATTTGTCTGATAAATAATATATCACTCTACACTTTAAAAAAAATTCAAAGCTATTTGTTTAAGGTGTAAGCATTTTCTAATATTTTTGAATTTGATTCGTAAATAATATATCGGTGTAAGTATTTTCTACTATTTTTTAATTTGTTTTGTAAATAATATATCACTCTGCACTTTTTGAAAGCAATATGTACAAAATCTTTAAAGAAAATGGAACTTCCCTGGCGTTCTAGAATTAATATTCATGGCGCAAATTTTCAAGAATATTAAAGGCTATTATCATTTCAAATATTTGGAAAATATCCAAAGAACCATGCGTTCTATGAGATGTATGTATCTTCTCCAACCAAGGGTTGGAACATGACTAATTAACATTAAATTACAATAGGTTACTATATAGTCTAAGTGGATTAT
>APFE030004683.1:5060-26000 GCA_000404065.3 Pinus taeda
TCGGTCCATGGTATTGGATGCTTCGGCATGTATAAATATGTATTGTAACATTGAAAGGAATATAATGAAAAATCAAGTTGGTAGTCTCGGGTTTTAGATCCAGTGGGAAATCTTTGTGCATATGTGTTTTTATGTGTTATGCTCTCGCATTGTTTATTTTTCTGTGATTTAGAATTCGTATGCAGGTAATTTCTATACGGGGTTAAAACCTACACATCTATGTCTTAGTTTGAACTTTTTGAAAACTTTTTGTCTTCATCCTCTCTTAGAAGAGTGCATTTTTTGATATGGTTTGGCCTTCCTAAGGATCGACCAGATTAAAAATACTATCTCATTATGTAATATCATGTTTTGTAAGATAATACAAATTTACTTGAAAAAAGAAGAAGATAAAATTTATGGTTTTTTATTATTGTTTTATAATAACTCACAATCTGTATATATTTGGAATAACTCATTTTCATATGCAATAACTCACTTATTATGTCCTTGCAGTACATATAGTACATGTTTTTTTTTTAGATTAAATGTGTATTGCCTCATAAAGTAGAATATAAAAATAGCACATTGTCAGATAAGCATAGTCTAACTAGGCCAATCACAGGTGATCTCAATCTGCCACTTGGGAAACCAGATATAATGATCACCTACCCACCATAAATTCTAACCAAAACGTAGCATCTTTTAAAAAACAACAACCCTATCTAAAGCATAATTACTAAGAGAAATAGTATTGAAGTATAAATTAGAAAACATCAATAAGATGAGGTCACTAGGTAAACGTTTTTATATATGGAGCCCGGAGGGGATGAATGCATTGTCTCACACTGGAAATGACTCTCCAAGTGAGCTATCTGGGAATCTGATTGTTCTAAACAATAGCATAGATTCCTCTTAGCACATTTGATGTCCTCCATGGTTGTAAATATGGTGTCATGTTCCTCTTGATTTTATTTGAAGACTCGACCCAGGATGGTTTTCATTTTCCAATGCAAAGTTATAGAATTGAGATATTTATTTTTTTTTCCCCTGATATTAATAAGTTTAGGAACCCATTGGGAAACCTCTTCAATGATATCAGAATCAGATAAATCTTGTTTATCATCATTAAACGAGGATTCAAGATGACATATTTCAGATCAAATTTCAAAGCGAGTATCCAAATTGAAAATAATCACAACCTCCTCTACCTAGACCTTAGCTCAAGGTATACCCTAGGGGCCAAGACCACCCTCTCCTCTATGGTTGTGCATGTGTTGATGAGGCATAATGTCTAGGAGGGAATAACAACAAAAATTAAAGATGAATTTAAAATCCCCCTTGTAACTACAAACAAAATCAAGGTAGAGCTTTGAAAATATGGACCATAAGAAGAAGAATGGCCCCAACAATATTTCTTATCAAAATTAACCCCAAACTGAGGGCCGAGAGATAAATAGAAGCCAAAAAAGTAAATGAGAGAAGAAAAACAGAGATTGGCTCCCCAAAAAGTAATTTCAGATACCCCTAGAGAGAAATAACCATAAGCATGAACTGATAATTGTAAAATTGCCCATAAAAAGGAGATACAACAATCTATTAGGCATACAATTTATCATTGTGAATACATCCCAAGTTTTTAGCCTCCCTAGATATAAATGAGGAGTTGATGAAGCAACAACCCATCGAAATATGCAGGCCAAGTGTGATGGGTGGCATTGTTTCACTTGAAATTCGATGTTATGATGGAGTCCTCTCTTTGTTGGTCAAATTATGTGCTCCTGCGTCAAATTTCCTTGTTCTCGAACACCATTTACCGGCACATCACCCATAGAATTCTAGTCTCTCTCAAGCCCAGGATCGAAAGAAAATAGATTCACGTGCAGAACAACCAATAGGATATTCACCGAGGAAAATGAATTATTGCCACAAACAACCTTGTCCTCACCATCAGGCATAGGATATCCCATCTATAGTGGGGGATTTCTAGAACAATACCATAAACCTTTGGATGTAACTACCCTTCAATCATGAGCGAAAATATGATGCAGGATCTCCAAAATAGAAGCTTTCCAATTAGCTCACACACTTCTGCATGTGGGGGGTTGGCCATGCCACCCCCCTCCTAGATGACCTATGAGGTGGTGGGATAGAAGGTTCCCCTCCTCCCCCCCCAATACATTGTTTTCCACCCCCTTCGGGGAGTATGATTATTTCCTATAAATTGATTTGTGATGTTTTGGTATTTGACTAAGTTATGGTTTAAATGAATTAGGAAAAAAAAATTATTTAAATTTTTTATTTGTATTTTTACTAATAGGTGTGTCTAATATTTGTGTTGGAAAATGGAATTAATATGTGGTGGAGAGAGTCATCAATGTTTTTTTGAACTCAGTATCTGGTAGGAGATTTTTTCTATGAAAACAATGTTTGAAATTATTTATAAAAAATACAACACATTCATATTATTATAAAAGGTTAAACTTCCATTCCCATTTGATTGTTTCTCTATTAAGTGTTTATATAATTTATTGTTTCATTGGTTTGTTCACTAATAATTACAAAATAAAAAATAAAACACTATATAAAAATGCTATGTTATAAAATGTACATAAAATTTTTACTTAGACAATGATGTAGCTCAACAAAACTCAGTCCATTCCAATTACTTTTATCCAACACAACTTAAACAATCTCAATTACTTTCACCTAACATGTGATTATAGATGATCCTATTACAATTATTTTTATGCACAATGAGAAAATGAACTAGTCCATGAGAGCCAAATCCTATAATGATCCTGAGTTAAGTTTTGCCTCTAAGTACCTAGTCACCCCAATTCCTGCAATGGACCTCGTACACTAGGTAAACCTTTGGATTCATTTTTTCACCCACCTATGGGTGTTCTACAAAATTTGACACATGATCTTAATGTGTGGGCTTCCCAGCCCTATAATGTTGTTGCAGATTTAGCATAAGCCCCCTATGTTATGCTTGTTCTTGAGGTTTAGCAAAGTTTTCCTACACAATGCAAAGCCTTGTTGACTATTATCAGAGGGGTGGATCTCTTGGAGTCAATTTCGATTATGTTTCATGTTGATGTCCCTTGCTTTAAACTCTCCCATTAGGTCACATTTCATAACTCGATGCACATCTTCAATCTAGATGTACACTATACTCTAGTGGATGAAGGGTCTTCCACTTGTATTATGGTCGCTTCATGCTGGAAATATTTGGGTTCTTCGGCACTTGTCAAGCCAAGTATAACTCTTCAAGCCTTTGACAGGCATACCATTATGCCTTAGGGAATTCTTCCTTCATTTTTCATTGAGTTATGGGGAAAAATTATGACTGTAGTTGTTAAAGTCATTGATGTTCTCTTGGATTATAATTTTCTCCTTGGCCATAGTTGGTTTTATGCTATGATCATTTTTTTGCCCTCGATATTTTGTGTGCTTCACTTTCCCCATGAAGGCAAGATTTTCACAATAGATCAACTAGAATATTGTGTGCCATCAGCCATGTATACCACTATAGGCATTGTTGTGCCATTTATTGGATATAACCCTTTGCCCTATGAGACTATTAGTGTGGGACTATTTAAAATCCCATAAATTATAGGTGATTTTCCTATACCCCCACCCAATGTTCCCTCTTCCTATATCACTCCTATGCATATAATCTCCTCCATCACTAGTGGACCCCATCAGTCTCCTAACCCTTGGGTGGTGCCTTCTCCATTAGAAGTAGGCTTGTATGGTGATCATATATCACCTTTAGTGGAAGAGACTATCTCTCTCATGGTCCCATAAATACCTCCTAAATTTGGTTAGAAACTCCATCCCAATATGGAATCTGATCAGGATTCTTTTACCACACAAGTTGTTCCACGTATTCCCTCAACGACGAGTCTATTTCTTAGTAAGACATCTTAGAGGTAATGGATTCACATACTAATCCCATTGATACTAT
This sequence comes from Pinus taeda, assembly GCA_000404065.3. Taxonomy (NCBI): domain Eukaryota; kingdom Viridiplantae; phylum Streptophyta; class Pinopsida; order Pinales; family Pinaceae; genus Pinus; species Pinus taeda. The sequence continues at coordinate 9,013 of APFE030004683.1, forward strand.
GCTTTTCGATGCCTATATTATCTTTGAACATAAACTGGTAGAGATTGGCAAAGTAAATATTGAATCAGACTAGGGGGTATTTTTGTGGCCACTCCTGGATGTGCCAACCTTGGACTAAGTCAAGTCTTAGGTTTCTGATACTAAACTTCCCAATGAATTTTCCAACCACATCCTCCCATTGATGAGTGTCTTATACCCCCTACATGTCTTGATAACCATTGTCAAGGAGTTTCATTAGCTCATAAAATCATTCACCCTTTATGTCCTTGGATCGTTCCTAATAATTATATGGTTCTAGGATTTCCCTAGCATCACCAACCTTTAAGAATCTAGAAATTTAACTCTCTAAGGCATGTTCCTATCAGGATGTGCCATATGGTGCCGATAATAACCCATAAATTCATATACAAGAATCCTTGTCCAGTGCTCGGTTGTGGGCACTACATAACATAAGCTATTATACTGTGTTGCACCTTATAAATATAGATTTTATTTTTGATTTGGAATGTGATGTGAACAATTTTCTAGTACATCATATATGCAAAAAAATCATTTTTTTTATAAAACCCAAAATAAAAAATATATGGTCATGTTTTTACCTAATACATGTTTTATTTCTTTCAATATGTGATTTAACCATTGGTTTTAGTCTGTTTGGATAGATTTTGCAAGAGAGGGTGGCACTTCTATTGCAACATCCACTAGACTCTAGGTGTGTTTCTATTGAACATGGCATGTAGGGGTACATCTTTCCCTACCTTTTATGTTTCATTATTGACCATAATTTCCATATTCATTATGCCTTAGGTCCAACTCAGTCGGGTTGCTATATTAACTTGTCTCTCTTTGCATGTCATAACTTGGAAGTAGAGCTTTCTTATACATGGATTGCCTATATTAGCATGTATTTTCGATGTTGGTGTCATTGATACATTATTTTATCACCCTGGAATCCCTCCTATTGACTTGGAATAAACCTCATTTAATCTCCTTTGTCTTATTTTGTCTATACATTAGGAGGATTCCACTCATTTTGTGCCTTGAAATCGTTGCTACACTCTATGAAAATTCAGAATCCTCGATTCACTACTGCAACAATTGATTATATTTCTCCTATTGAATCAAGTTATTTACAGTATTATAATGTAAACATTCAAATAAATACAAATGCATCCTTCACAACTTAAATAATATGGGAAAACAAGAACTGAGCAAGAAATAAATAGCACACACAAGTGACATTGTTGTTTTTGGACAAATGTCCTCAGAAAATCCCATTGCAGGAAAATCGATGCAACATCTGAGGGTTTGTATTATTATGCAGTAGTTTCTAAATACAATATTTGGATGCCTTACTAGCTATCCAATACAGAGAATCTGACTGGCAGGCAATTAATGAGAAATACCTCACACTATCACTAGAGATCCGACATTGATCCAAACACTAAATGGTTATCCCCAAGATTCCTCTGCGCAATCTCTTCGCAGTCACTACACTATTCTACATCACAACTTCTGGGGACAACGTCACTCCTTCTGGTTGACTGATTTGCTAGTTGGATTCTCTATCCTCTGGCCCCTTCGGTCTCACACCCCAAATCCTAGCACTGGATCTTATATGTTCCTCAGCAAAATCACGAATCTCCTCAAGGGCTCTATGGCTCTATGTCGCCTCAGCGTGGCTTTACACTACCCAACATGGTTCTACATTTTCCCTTTTGGATCTCTCTCTGCCCCCTCTATAATGTATCCCTGGATCAAGAAACTCTCCAACCAGAAAACTATCCTTGCCCCCTCACTGCAAGAAATCTCCTTGATGACTTCTCTTACAACTGATGTGTTATTTTCTTGACAAAACGCTCTTGATATAACTCGATGTGTTTTCCAAATCCCCGTCAAGCCTCTTCTTATAATCCTCTCATTGATCAATCAAAGGCCTAGATTAGATTCGAATCAATGGCTCAGATCATTTAGACTTGATCCTCGTCTTCTTCTAGAAGTTTCTCCCCCAGTTTAATTAATACTCTTTAATTATTTTAATTTCCTAAGTTTAGACTTAAGCATCCATTGAAATAATTAGTTATTTTAATAAAACTATCTCTGGGTGGAATTTCCTAAAACTATTTCTGGGTATTCTAGAATAAATGTGTCTTAGTCTCCCTACAAATTTTGAGGCTTAGAGCACATCTAATGCTACCATAAATCAACACTCCCTTTTAGCTAGGAATGTGCTTTAGTAGCACAACCTACTGAAGCATCACCCTAACTCTGTAACATCTCCCTCTGCATTGTTGATGTATGACATCAATGCCTACCAACTACTACGCAAATGATGCACCTGTGTTGTAACTTTGTTGTTGTTGCAACAAAAAAATATCCAAAATATTGAACCATATTCAGTATGATGTATCTGTCACTCGAGTTTTGACTGCTACTAGCCTCTACGCTATCACTTAATTCTCTACGTTGCTTCTGACTCTTCTCCACACTACTTCCAACACTATCTTTGCACTTCTTAGTATCTGACTGCTACTAGCCACTACATATGTCACTATGGCACCTGACTGCACCATCAAACACTAATCCATCCTACTACTGCTGACTATGGGCTCCCATAGCAAGGTCTTGATCCAAGAGGTAGACGTCTCAAGGATCCTTCCCATCTATGGTTCTTTCGAACTATAATACTAGATCACCTTGCCTCTCCCCTAGAAGTATCTAGGAAATCATGGAAAACTCCTCCTTGATCTTTGTGGTAGCAGCCTATGGATCATGTTTCTTATCCTTTTCCTTCTTATTAAGAGGAAAATGTGTAGTGTAGTGACCAAATTCACCACACCAGAAACATTTGATATTTGAGACATCCTTCTTCTGCCTTTGCTCCTCCTGCTGCCCCTTTGATGCAAGGGTTGCATTCTCCTCCTCCTCCTTGTGCTTCGTCCCACTGTTGTTGTTTCCATCAAATTTGCACTTGACTAAGTCTCGCCACATCTCTTCCTGTTGAATAGCTACCTACATCCCTCCCCAATCCGACATTCTCTCTACCCGGGATACTTTGGAAAAATACTTGCCATTCTTTTAAGAGTGAATTCAGGGCCAACCTCACCATCTTTTGAGGTTGAGGTGATGACTCTACAGCTTCCAACTGATCTTGGACTTCCTAAAGCTTTGATATTAAATGATCAATGCATTCCCCATTCTGCATCCTCGTAAATCTCATTTTCTCCTCCAAGTACATCTTCTGCTGCTCAAAATATCCTTGATACAATGTACCCAAGGCATCCCACACCTCCTTGGTAGTACCATTGCCAACAATGTGACATACAACATGATCCCTCACTCCATCGAGGATTAACCGCTTGGCCTTCACCATTTCAACCTTGTACCTTTTGAGTGGATCCGCATCTACAGGTTCATCTACCACACTATCGACATAGGCTTTGAGATTATACTCATCCATAAGGTAGGAGATCCTATCCTTCCAGATCACATAGTTGGATGCTTCGTCCAACTGATGTTGATCTCTCAGGTCATTAGTTTCCATCTCTGCTAAAAAAATGTTGAACTGTCGCATCTCTCCTCTGCACTGCTGCAAGGTTGTCCTATGCACTGCCTATTGAAGTTAGTAGATCTGCTCCTCTCTATTTTTGCTCATCAATTGAGAAATTGAATTCCCTGGCTAGGAATTTTCTGAGGAAGAAATTCCCTAAAAAAGTGTCATCTTTCAGGTGTAGTAACGTAACTTTTTGTTTTCGTTTTGTTTACCACTTACCTGACGGAAACCTAGTTCGAACCCTATTGATATGTTTGATAGGTGAACATTTGACAGGTCTGTTCTACTTTTCTAAAAGAACCCTCACCATATGAATAGTGAGTGACCCCTATGAAGAAGTAAGGGCCCTCTGATGCCGGCCTGGCTTGGCTACATGAGCAAAGGAGTACATTTCATATGCCCGTTTGTGTTCGACTGAACCCCCATCTCCTATGGTATGGAAAATGATGATGGAATCACTGGAATAACCTAATGGAATGAATGTTATATCCTTCCTTCTTCTAACGCCTTTTTGTCCTAGCAACTACTGTAGAAAAATACATCTCACTTGAAGACTGTTATGCGCTGAAGCTTTTGTTGCTCTACTCTCTCTGCCACTAAAAATCTTGATCTAGAAATCTTACCTCTCTGTCAACCCACTCAGAGAGAGATATTCCTTGAGAATCTTTCCCTCCTGGCCGAGATTGTGCAATCACTTTGGGAATTTGATTTGTTGCCTACACAACACTTCGATCTCCCTCCTTATCTTCAACACTTGTCTCTTCCAATCTGCTCTCTTGCTTCACCTATGCTTTGATACCATGTGAAATTTGGAATCCCCGAATTACTTTTGCAACATCTTCTTATATTTCTCCTATTCAATCAATTATTTACAATATTATACGTTAAACATTGAAATAAATATAATTCCAGCCTTCACAACTTTAATAATATGTGGAAACAAGAATTGAGCAAGAAATAAATAGCACACACAAGTGACATCATTGTTTTTGGACAAATGTCCCCAGAAAAACCCAATGCAGGAAAACTAGTGCAACAATTGAGGGTTTGTATTATTATGCAGTAGTTTTTTAATACAATTTTTGGATGCCTTACTAGTTATCTAATACAAAGAATCTAACTTGCAGATAATTAATGAGAAATACCTCACATTATCATTGAAGATTCAACACTATTACAACCATTGAATGGCTAGCCTCAAGCTACCTCTACGTAGTCTCTTCGTAATGACTTCACTGCTTTGCATCACAACTTTTGGGGATTGCATCACTCCTTTTGGTTGATCGATCTGCTCATTGGATTCTCTATCCTCTAGCCCCTCCGGTCTCACACCTTGGATCCCGACACTCGATCTTATCTGCTCCTCAGCAAAATCACGAATCTCCTCAAGGGATCTACGCTACCTCAGCATGGATTTATGCTACCCAACGTGGCTCTACGCTACCCCTCTTGGATCTCTCTCTGCCTCCTTTGTAATGTATCCCTAGATCAAGAAACTCTCCAATTGGAAAACTATCCATGCCCCTCACTGTAAGAAATCTCCTCGATGACTTCTCATGCCACTGTTGTGTAGCTTTATTGAGAAATTGATCTCTTGATCTCACTCGATGTTTTTTCCAAACTCCCATCAAGCGTCTTCTTATAATCCTCTCGTTGATCAATCAACGACCTAGATTATATTCTAATCAATGGATCATATCATTTATACTTGATCCTCATCTTCTTATAGAATTTTATCCCCCAGTTTAATGAATACCCTTTAATTATTTTAATTTCCTAAGTTTAGACTTAGGCATCCATTAAAAACAATTAATTATTTTAATAAAACTATCTCCAGGTATAATTTCCCAAAACGATTTCTAGGTATTATGTAATACATGTGTCCTAGCCTCCTTGCAAATTTTGAGGCTTAGAGCACATCTGATGCTACTATAAATCAAAACACTCCACCTTACTTATGCATGTAGATAAGCCTTGGTCTTATTTCATCACCACTGTCACATTATGTTTGTCTCCTTACTTTCTTTCGCTTGGTGTTCCTACCCTTCCAAGAGGGATTGATGTGATAAGTGGTCTCCTTTGCCAAACTCTTTGCTTCACTTTTCTTAAGGCATATCCATTAGCTCGAAATTATTTTCTACCCTTTATACCACTTGTTCCTCTAAAGCGAGCTTCCTTTGTGTCCTTCTCATTCTCATTAAAAAATTGAAGGATGTCAAATATCCTTTTATCTCTTTTTTGAGATCATTAAAATTGAACGAAAAAAAAAAAATTTTCGAGCTTACTTATCTTCTCTTTTGTGCTCACTAAAATATAAAGGAGATAAAAAAGAGAACAAGGAAGTGGAATCATTGTGTTCATTCTATCAGTCAAAATGGTAGTGTCAATCATGTCACCCTTGAACATGGCACGTGTTTGTGTCATTTCCTCACAATTGGATTTTAGCTTTCCTAAGAGTTGTATCATACCTATGAGTTTGTTTACTCCTAATCTTGGTTACTCTTCCAGTCACTGTGGAGCATGATTTAATGCCTCCTATGTTGTTGCATGGTATCATGTGGTGTTCATTAGTCAATTTTTCCAAGTCACTTTTGTGTCATGTCATTACATGTTCAAGAGGGGGTTACATTAAGTCCATCCTTGGACGAATCTTCTCTTGTAGATTTCAGCTCATTATCTAGGAGCTATAACTAGGAATAAGCAGTGCATTAGAGCTTGCAGATCTTAGTGGCGGGCTTCCTGGCAATTGGCAGTGGGTTTAACTCATTGACTCATGGTCAGTCGAGTATGTGAGTATTCGACATTAGCTCATTTATTCACACTTAGTGGAATTTTTTAGTACTTTGGGGTCTATTTTCATCATTGGTGGGTCCCCTCGTGTCTGTTAATGGTATTCCTTCATGATCGGTAATCAGGAAGTTTCTATCATGCTTGATATCAACATATTTATTTGCATGACATAGATTTGTACAATCAGGGTTGTGTAGAATACCTTGGGATAAGGACATGTTGCTCTTATATGTAACTCTTCCCAAGCTTTGTTGGAGTTATGTATCATTTTATGTATTTTGAGGAATGTTTTGGGGAACTTCTCTTTTTGTGTATGAAGTCCTACTAATGTATACTATGATATAGATCCACATTGTATTTGTTGGTCACTATGATCTTTTGGTTTGTCGAATGGATCCTCTATGTATTTGTCATGTTCATGTCCTAACATTTCATGTCATGGATCTATAGTGTATAGTTGGTGTCCATGCTCAGTTCTCTTTATGTCGAGCATGGGTATGCACGAATTGAGAATGATCTTATTATGTTTGAGACCTAGTTATCAACATTGATTTGATTCAATCCTTTGGTCTTCACTGCTTCCTTGCATTTTTAGCTACATGTTTTAGTAATGCATTTCGGTCATTTGATTCTCTTTTCACCACATGCATTAGGGGGCATATGTTATAACCCTATTTCCTACTCCACTGTAATACAAGAGATCCAAGTTTAACATACCTCAGTTGCTAGCTAGAATGTATCCCCTTTCACCCTCGATGTTACTTATGTGGGTCTTACAAGGGAGTTATTAGATGTTATGGGGATGAAATTACATAATTGAGTAATTTTTCATAATTATTTTGTCACAATTTCATAATTATGAAATAATAATTATTTCATAATTGAGGAAAAAATCATAATTTATAAAAAGTTTCTAGAGTTTGTCATTCCTAAGGAGATCAACTTGATCTATTTGTGTATGAGTTGGCTAGAGGTCCATTATTGTAGAAGTTTCCTAACTTCTTAAGACCCTCGGTGTCCAAATACATTCTCCCAAATGATAGAATGAACATATATAATATAACAATGTCAAGAGGAAAGGAGTGAGACCACGAGGGCTTCACCCAATGAACCTCTTACATATCATGTGCATTCGTGGCATACTAAAAACCGTTAATTTGACTACATATTGAAAAATACCTCTAAAAAGCACATTATTTAATCCCCTGCAAATACGAACCCAATACACCTACCCAATTTAAAAAACCCCTACTTTCACTAAATATTGTAGGTATCCATTTTTTCATTAACATTTTTTATACTTCTTTATATTTTTTCATTAACTTTGAGCTCCATTTTTTATACTTGCCAATATAAAAACCCTTTACCCCCTATTATATGCTCAATATATTATGTCATGTTTTCCTCAATATATATCCCCCAATATGAATGCACGTGGTATGGCATTGCTCCCCCAGTGAAGCCCCATGGGTGAGACAAAGTTAGAACATGAGAGATATTGGCCATGCTAGCAATTTTCTACTTGAGATTCCTTTTCTTGTGAGGTGAGCCCAGTCTTACAGTGAGTCAAGGGAGGAACCATACCAAGGACTGAGGAGAAGATGGCTACACAATAAGGCATAATGTGTATCTACCATTGATTAATAGGAGAATTTATGAATTTCCCTTTATATGTTTCATGTATTTTTCAGATATATATCAATTTGATTATGTTGATATGCCATTTATGGTGGAAAAAGCATTGTTTTTTTGTTGGTACTTATTTGTAAGGGCCTGACTCAAAGCAGATATGAGTAGGATCTTTTCTTAGAAGCGAGATATCCAACTTCATATTCAAATTCCATGATCTTCTCTAGCCTGCCAGGGATCAAGTATGTGTTTTATGTCTTATTTGATAGAATATTTATGTATGTGCTTACCTCATATCTTGTAAATGTGTAGATTGTGCCACACACCATCCGATGGACCTAGCGAAAGATTCATGGAGCATCAGATGCTTGTCTCGGGAAAATTTCCTATCACAACATAAGTAAACTTAAGTCTTATGATAAGAATTCATCTTTGATATTAAATAATTGCAAGGTTTTCTAGAAGATTGATTTTGGATCATAATATTTTATAGTGTGACAATTTGATACCACAATTAGATGTGCATATCATCTTGTATCATCAAATATGAAAGTTCCAAGAATTGGGGAAAATGTGAATACATTACGAGATGGAAAAAGGTATCAAGCCTTTCATCATTATGCTTTAAGGACAAATCATTTCTAAAGGGTAAGGAAATTTTATGAACACAATAATAATAATAACAATTAAAAAAATATATTATTCATGAAAGGGAATCTTGTCTAGATATATATATGAGGACTTGTGTACAATCAAGACATCACTTGTACTCAAACATTTTATTTCAATTATTATTTATCCTTTGATTTATATTCAAATATATTTCAGATATTCTAAATATAATTGAGTGATAACAGACCTTGGTCATATCAAAAGGGCATGACCAACCATTCAAAAAACCTTCTTTGTACTTGAAAGCAATTTTTTATACGTCAGTATGTTTTATTGGGACCAACTGGTAGCCAAACTTCAAATCAATCTTACTAAAGTACTTGACCCCCTTGAGTTGGTCAAGGAGGTCATCAATTCAGAGAATTGGGTATCATTTCTTAATTATGATTTTGTTCAGGGCCTTGTAATCAATGCATATTCATCGAGTCCCATATTTCTTCTGCACAAGTATAATTTGGTTTTCGTTAGATGAATATCTTAGTCAAATGTGCCGTTTTTAGAGCAACTCTTGGACCTAGTGCTTGATTTCCTCATGTTATAGAAGAGAGTAGCAATAGACTGACCCATTGGTTAAAGGTGTGTTGAGGGTCAGATTGATTGAATGCTTGACTTACCAATGTAGAGGTACCCTAGTAGGTGAGGTGAAGACATCTTTGTATTCTTCCATAACCTTTTCCACTTGATTCTAATACGTGTAGAGGCCCTATGTGGAGGCCATGGATGTGGTCACGAGCTTCTACTCACTTTGAGAGCGAATTAGGAAGAAGACAATTTTTTTGGTATGTGAGATGACCTTTGTGCATTTCTTAGTAGAGATCAAAGAAACAGGGGTAGGAAGAGCTACCTTTGGTATCCTACATAGTTTTCTTTCCAAAGTAATAATAACACTGCAAGGTTTAGACTCATGTACAAAATGATGCTTCTATAGGTATGGTTGGCATAAAATAACATCACAAACTTCAAATAGGGAATATCACATAATACATCATCCTTGAAGGGCTTGATGCCATAGGGCAAGTGGCAATGTTGGCTAATGCAAACATCTCACCCTTGGGGGAGCCACCCAATGGTGTATTGTTGTGGGTGTGGAGCTGTCAATAGGTGTAACTAGTTGAATACATTTTCTAAGATGAGGTTCTTTTGACTTATGCTATCGAGAATGAAGTACATGGGAGCACCCTTTATCCACATTTTCAAGTGAAAAAGGTGCTCAACTTCCTCTGGTTCTTTGAGTTCACTTAGTTGGACCTTGGTGGTAGTGATCGTGGCACTGAGTTCTACATCAATGATTTGCTTCCCATTTGTATAGATATAATTCAACGTAAGACCTTACATCTGACTCTAAGGTTTTCATCTCTGCCACCAATGACTTCTTTGAGCAACATTCATCAGTGTTATGCCAAGGGATCTTATGGAATTTGTTAGGGTCCTATATTTCATAGGATGAGTTGTTTTTACCTAATGAATTATATTTGAAAAATGTAAATAATGTTTCATGTTTGAAATTTATTTCCAAAAGAAAAAGAAAAAAAAAATAAATAAAATAATATAAATTAAATAAATAAATATATATATTTATATATATATAATATATTTATATATATATATATATAAGATAATTAAATAATTGTAGGGGCTAGAAAATATAGAAATAAAAGAAAGAATGAAAATAAAGAAAATAAAAAAATAAAAGATAAAATATATGAAAATGTCCCTTTAGGTGAGAAAGTCGAAATTCCACCAAGAAAAATCAAAATTGCATGAAATCATACTTCAAGAATTTTGTAAATCAAGTGTGCAGCTTGTTTAAATGCCACATTGTAAATAGGAGAATTAGAAATAGTTAGTTTAATTACACTATTTAAATGTGATTAGGCTGAAAATAAATTTAATTAGGTGAGTGAATAAATCAATCACATAGTTTAATTGTGATTGAGCTAGATTAGTGTAGTTAATCACACCATTTAATCATGGTTAACTGACAAGAAAAAATAATCAAAAACCTTAGAAAAATGAATAAAGGGGCTTGCAAAATCAAATGTTCCCTAGATTTGATTAATTTGGTTTAGATTAGTTAATTTGATTTGAAATAAATTAATGATGTGGTTAAACATGATTAATTATTTGTAATAGCATATATTATTCATAAAATTTTAATAAAGTTTCAATGCGACAAATGATTTTTGTTGCCATGTGATTAGCAAATGCGCAAGGATCAACAATTGAGATCTCCCTCGCGCAGATCAACGGCAGGGGAGTGCTTTCGGGCCCCCTCAAGCTCCATCCCACTTTACCCATGGGGGGTGGGGGCTAGTCTAAAAGGCTCTGCTACTTGTCACCCTCACCGTGTTTTGCACCCCCTCTCCAAAAAGTCATTCGTTGTTGACCACCTGCTCTCTCGCCAATGATCACTTGCCACCTCAGCTGACCTTCCCTCCACTCATCGTCTGCCAACTCACCACCGCGAACCCCACTCCCCTAAACTTCCTTTTGTCAAACTTTTCCAAATAAACTCTATCACTCCAATCAAAACCTTCCATCTAGCACTCCCTCGCCCACGTCAGTAAACCTTTACACCAATTAAATCTCTCCCACTCCCTTTACAACAGACCCACTCCCAATAACAATGAAAACAAAACGGTAACTTCAAAATTACCTTATGAAGCATCGTTAAGCCATAAAATTCCTTTCCTTCACTGTTTTTCACGACCTGTTCAAGTTTTTATTCTTTCACGTTGTTGCAGTAACCAGACAATTGCCTAGCGACAACAATCCAATCGCTACCGGAGACCCCACTTTAGCATTTTGCAGACAGTTTCCTGTTCCAAGTAATCCTAGTGTCGCGGTCCCTCTATTTTTGCTTTTAATTTCTACAATTCCTCCTACACGTAGAACCCCTAAGGACAAGGGGAAGAAACTAGAGGCAAATCCCATGTTATCCCCTTCTATTGACCTAGATCATCTACCCTTAGTCGATCTACAGTATAAAATCGCTCAGACAAACTGTGAATTTGACTTATTCAAACTTCACATTTGGTTGAAGTAGAAATTCTTGGAACAGAGCGATGAATTGAATCTGTGGGAGTCTACGCTCCCTCAATTCATGTTCCCACAAACCCATCATTTCCCTGAGCTAGTCTCTTGGTGTCAATTGAGTTATGTACCCTCCCAAAGAGAATCTATGAGTTGAAATGGTGAAATTTTGCTCACCATCATAGCCGAAGCCATATCTTAAATTCTCCAAGTAATAATTCTTGTGTCTTCCAAGCCATTGTCAGTAGACTCTCTCATAGAGCTCTATAAGAATTTAACCTTCCCACAGAGAGCTAATATATTTAAAATATTTCTTCCCAAAGATGTCCAATTACCTAAAACAAACCCTCCATATTCCTCTTCTATGTTCCCTAAGATAACCAAGAAAATAATCAACATCATCTCATACCTACTTGGTTATCACTCTGATCAGTGGGTTTGATGAGGCCATTGTTGGCTTCTTGTCAATTTTCACCACTAGTGAGAAACTTCTTATTTTTAATTACAGTGAATTTATTTCAGATGCAATACGTGATCAATTCATAAATTTTCCTACAGAGGGAGATTTCAAATATTATGTTGTCTTAGTTTACATGTTTATTTATCATCAATTAGATAGGTTTCCCTTTACTTTGGAGAAGATGGATGAGCAGGGTAATGCTCAATCAGACATACATTGGATTTCTCTGGTTAGGAAAAACTCCACATAGTTTACTTTCATAGACCATGTTGATTAGTTCGTGTACACAATTATTTGTCTTCTTCATAGTGATTTGGAGCCTAGGATAGGAGAAGATATTAAAATTGTTTTACATCTTAGTGACCAGGTGAAGACAGGTGACTGGTACTTATACCAGAACTACACCGAGATCATAGTCTATGGGTGTGAATTTCCACCCTATAAGCTACCAAAATTTGTTCCCATGAGATTTTTCTCATTAGAGTACATCAAATGATTGATACATATGGATGACTTACATTTTGTGGTAGCTAAGAAGAAGGCACAGTTTAAAATCAAAGCACAGGTTGGACCTTTTGTGTGTAATACCAAAACAACTGGTAAAGAAGCTGATTTGTTGTTGAAGCAATTAAATTTCAAATTGAGCTTTACTTGGTCTTATGACCCTTTTGGTATATTTTCAAAGTCGAGGGTGGAGCAAAAGACTACTCCCTACACACATACTCCTCAATCATAGATCGAGCAATACATGAACAAAGATCATTGGGAGGAGAACACCTTGCAGGAAGTAGAGGAGAATATTTTATCTACAACCATCTCGTAGACACTAGTCCCTTAGGAGAAGCATGATAAAAGGCCCAGAGAAAAAGAATATTCTCCAGTGACAGAAATTGAATCCAAGCAGTTCTTAATTTATACAAAGAAGCTTAAAAGAAATCCACCACTAGTTTTTATGTAGGAGGATGAAGGGAAGACTACTATAGTCATGCCAGGTAAACATGTTTCAACAACACCAAAAGACATTTTTGTCGGTACAAGACATGAGGACATTTTATAGGCTCTCCATCTTCATTTGTTTCACAGGATCTTCGAGAAACACCACAAATAGCTGACTTGGCTTAAGACAATGAGCCTAATATTTTTTCAAACTATAGGGAAATCAAAAATAGAAATGAGATGTTGAAAGCCACAACCTACACACAATTTTGGAAGCATACAACTACATCACAACACAGGCTCCTTTCAACATTTGACACAGAAAAGGGAAAAATGTAAATTTCCTCATTTGAAGCTAAAGTGTCAGCCCCAAGGACACCAGCAGATTATAAAGAATTTGTGTTTAGTTTTGATACACAACAAATTCATCCAATAAATCAAATGGAAATGCACAAACAAAACAGTGGAATGATGTATTCTACACTAACTAATGTTGCCATGTTCACTTATAGATTGCAGGTATCATTAAACAACACACAATCATAGCTAAAGTTGGAAAGGATTTCATCCTTAGCCAAGGATACTAGGATCAAGTCACTAGAAGACTTGGTGATTAAACTGGGATATAATCCCAAATATATAAAGGTATTATAAGAGTTGGTGAAAAGAAAGGATGTTGATATAGCAATATTGAGGAAGCAACTAAAATTTCTTACGACAAAAGATCCACAAGCTAAGGAAGTTGGAGAGATGGAAAAAAAAAAAAGAAATAGGATATATTATGAATGCTGATTGAACAAAACAACCAAATCTGATACATGGAAGTAGAATTGGACAAACTACTCAAAGAAAAAGAGAAGGAAACACAGTTGGCCATAGTTCCACTTACAACAGCCCCAATTTCAATGACCACAACCCTAGGAGCATCAACATCAACTTTAGCACCAACACAAATATCGGATTTTGCAAGTGGACTTGTTAAAGCCATGGACGATTTGTCCATTCAGGAACTAGAAATTGCTAAGTTAAAATCTCAGCTCAAGACATTTTCAGAACAGAAATTAAAGATTGATAATTCTTATGTGGCAGAGTTGCATAAAACCCATCATCTTTATCTAAATATTGAACAATTGCAGAGTGAATTAGTTATGGCGCAAACTCTAGCCCGAGCTAGAGAAAACATATGGACATAAATCAGTGAAGCCATCACAAAAATATGGCCTTCCATACATATTATTTTCAAGAAACAATAATTAACAGAGGTCCAAAGAAGTAATAAGGAAAATCAAAATAAACTTAAGAAAAAAACTTGGGGAAGCAACAACAATTATCAAAATCTTGAATTCCAAAAACAGAGAAGAATTAGAGCATATGGGAATTCAAGACATGATAGAGACTATTCTAGAAGCGAGGAGGATGCACACCAAGATAAACCTTGTGCTACAACTTGATAATAAATGTCAAAAATATAGAAACCAACATATAGAGATTTCATAAGAAGATGCAGGGACTGAACAAGAAAGTTCTACCAGGATTGATTGGTATGGGAGATAAATTCCTAAGCTTGATAGAGTACCAAGAGAAACTATGCACTATTTCCCAAGACAAGTCAAGATTTGCATGTATAAAGGGGTATCTAACAGGGAAAGCATTCCTGGAGGCCTTATATTTCAACTTGTTCATTAGTCATGAGCTCAAACATTTGTTCATCATCAAACCACTTTTCCAGAAGTACACAGATGTGGATGAGGCCTATAGAAAATTAGTTAAATTTTCTATCCCAAATGAAGATATATGGGAGAATTTTTGTGAATTACTTGAGTAATTTTTTATCTTCGACAACAAAGCAAACAACGCAGCAAATTTGGAGGCTCAGTCATCAACAGTCATCCTCAACAATAGGGCCAACAGTTCAAAAATTCCTAAATTTTTGTACTTCTTTTGTAATTAGTTTTTCGATATTATTAGGATCCTATCTTGATTTTTAGAATCAAGATATTTTGTAATATTTTTGATAAGTACTTCATAATTCGAATTATGAAGGGTTGGGAATTGTTTGAATAAAAGGACTTGTATTGTAAAGCAGCTCACAGAGCCACCATTGATCATATTTTCCGTAATACAGTGTAATCATTACATGATTCTTGTGTCATTTTTATTGGTGAAGTGCATCTCTCTTTGTCAATTTGTGTTCTTTTTATTCTCATATGTTATTCTAACATCTGAATTATTCTAAGAAGATTAAGAACAAATTTTTTTTGAATGTACACTCTGTCTCTAACTTAAGAATAGTTTTTATGTTTTCCATTGAAGATTAAAATCATAATTCTTAACTGCTATGTTTTTTAATTGGATCTCTAAATCTTTTCCTCTCCTTCACACCATATATCTTAAAGGATCCAACAAATTTTCCTAACCTGCCCTCTATTTTTTGTTGACAATAATACTGAGAGGGGGGGTGAATCAGTATTATCTAATTCTTTTACCAAATCTTTCTTATTTATACTTTGACTTATTTTTGCATACCAATACCATAAATAATGAGCATGCAGTCACATCAAAGAACACCAGATATAAGGTGGAAACCCAATGTGGGTGAAAACCACCTGCTGCAATATGTCTCTATCTTCTTTCAAATTAGAAACTCCTTTTACAATGGTCTTGTACTGGTGCGGTCCTTTACCAGTACGCAGGCTGCAACCTGCAGAGAGCTACAACTCCCTCTCGTTTTCGAGTCTCTTTTGGAAGGGAGCTACAACCCCCTACTTTTTTTCAAGGACCACTCTTCATAAATTTTCAAACTGGATCCATAAACATCAAATGATCATCAAGTACATGAGATTTCACAGTCAACAGCAGTAACCAGATCAACAGAACTAAACCCAGAACACCTTATCAACAGAAAAATTCAGTCAACAGATAGTCATGAGACAGATACACAACTTTCCCTTCTTTGGCCTGCGTCGCTACGCACTTCACCCTCTGCTTCTCTGCGTATACCCACAGAGTTCCTTCTGCTGCATTGCGTGACCACACACTGCTTCTTCTATTGCGCTGCGTAAAGTATGCACCCAAATGCACTATTGCGCCGCGTACTGCCCCAGTAGGCACGCACCCAGAAAGACTATCGTGCCGCGTACGTTTACTGTGCGTACGCACCTGAACCACTGCTGCTCTGCGTATCCACGCAGTTCACCTGTTTCTGCTCTGCATACCCACATAGTCACCCTTCTTCTGCTTTGCGTACCCACGCAGCTTGCCTTCTTCTGCTCTGCGTACCCACGCAGCTCGCCTTCTTCTGCTCTGCGTACCCACGCAGAGGCACCGTTAAACACCTGCGTACATCAGATTAGGGCAGAATTCGCAGATCACCAGTGTGCTACAGTTAGACGGATGCCCAGATCTGATCAAGCGCTCGAGAGATCACCCTTCACAGATTTTCTTTCCACTTCACTTTCATATAGATTAAGCTTTTTGAAACAATAACCCAAATATTTCAGATCTTAAGATATTTAACCCAAAAGCATACATAAGCCAAATGATCTCCTTTTCTTTATATAGTCAAGCTTCTTCCTCAAATCCCGGATCAATACCATGAGCCAAAACCATAATAACACAAATACCGTCGGCTAAATACATAAGAAACCCCACGTGTGCTTTTATCTGCCTTGAAATAAGAGCACTGGGGGTACGCACCTCCTGAACGGCTGACCTGCGTGTCTGTCCGCGGTCCCTACATGGCGTACTTGCGAGTACGCATCTTCTGAACTGTTCTCCTGCGTTCTTAATTTTCATCATATTGAGAGCCTTGCCATGGGTGTTGCCATCAAGTACAATATCTGTAACATATAACCTCACCAGAAACATAATGCCAACAATCTCCCCCTTTGGACTTGATGGCAACCTCAAAAACTT
>APFE030004683.1:31315-51874 GCA_000404065.3 Pinus taeda
GATCCATATACATCAAATGATCATCAAGTACATGTAAATTATATAGTCAGCTGCAATAACCAGATCAACAATAACAGAACTGAACCCAGAACACCTTATCAACAAGAAAAATTCAACCAACAGAAGATCTTAAAACAAATACGCAGTTTTCTTTTTACTGGCCTGCGTCGCTACGCACTTCACCCTTTGCTTCTCTGCGCATACCCGCAGAGTTACTTCTGCTGTACTGCGTGGCCACGCACTGCTCCTTTCACTGATCTGCGTCCAGTACGCACCAAAATGTACTATCGCGCCGCGTACTGCACAGTAGGCATGCACCTAGAAGAACTATTGCGCCGCGTACTATCACAGTAGGTACGCACCCAGAGAGACTGTCGCGCCGCGTACTCAAACAGTAAGCACGCATCTGAAACACTGTCGCACTGCGTACCCACGTAATTCACCTTTGTCGCCTCTGCGTACGCACGCGCTGCCCCTTCGTCTCTTCTGCGTACCCACGCACAGACCCTTTGTTTCCTCTGCGTACCCACGCACTGACCCTTTGTTTCCTCTGCATACCCACGCACTGTCACTGATAATCACTTGCGCACCTCTGATTAGGGCCAAAATACAGTCAGATACTCAGATCTGATCTTGCGCTCGAGAGATCACCCTTCACAGATTTGCTTCCAACTTCTCTTCTAAAGATCAAGCTTTTAAACCGAGAACCCAATATCAGATCTTAAGATATTCAATACACAAAAGATGCACAAGCCAAATGATCTCCTTAGCTTTATATAGGCATGATCTTCCTCAAATCATGGACTAATACCACAGGCCAAAACCATGATAATATAATACCGTTGGCTAAATACCATAGGAAACCCCACGAGTGCGCGCTTTTACTGTCTTGAAGTGTGTGCATTGGGGTACGCACCCCATGAATGGGTAACCCACGTATTTGGACGCGGTCCCTGCACGGTATACCTGCGGGTACGCACCTCCTGAACTGTTCTCCTGCATACTTCTTTATTTTCATCAAAATGAGAGCCATGTCATGGGTGTTGCCATCAAGTACAACATCTGAAACATATAATCATACCAGAACCATAATGCCAACAATTTTAGCCTATAAACTCTGTATTTGATCATCCCAAACCAATGACTCCATTTTCCTAAGGGCCTTTCTTCCCAGTTTCAACTCAACAACACAAAAAACTCAAACTTGAACCTAATAGCTAGCCTAATACCTTCAGTCAAACAAAGCTAAATCACAAAGAGAGATACCTCTATGAAACTGGAAGGGACAGATTCCCAGTTTCCAAATTGGTTCTGTGGTTACCTCTATGATTTTTTCCACAACCTCAAAAATTATGGAGTGATAACATAATTCACATCACTTTCTCATGTCTTTTTTTTGTCTTCCCATTACCCTTCTTTGTTTTTGGCATAAAAAGGTATTCCTAGGGTGGTCTATCCTAGCTCTATCCATTATTATGTAGGATGGGGTTGCCTTTTCCCTGCTTTTGCTATGAGGAATTGGTAGATCCAAACACTCGTTTCTTTTGTTTAAATTTCCACTTGATTTTGACACCATAATAATACATCACACCCAATGATGAGATGTCTAGCAACTCTAACTCTATCTAGATGTATCTTTGTAGACCTTCATGGTACTTAAGCACTAAATTTCATTGGAGTCTTTTATATCCGTCTTGGTACGCAAGATATGGAAGACATTTGTGAACTCTAGCATTTTTTTTGTCCCTCTCTTGTCATAGTGTGGTCCATCTCATATACTGGCCATCATAGCTTCCAACATGGTAATATTGTTCCTTAATAACATCCCTAAAGGAGCCCCAAGTGGTTACAACCACAAACATTGTGGATTCCCTTGTGGGCTTTTTCTCATAGTAAGTCTCCCATCAATCCTTGACATGGGGGATAGCCTTAGGGAGTGCAAAGGTAATATTTTCTCTATCAAAAAATTTGTAGACATAAAAACACCCTTCTATTATATTTAACCATTTATCTATATCATTCAAATCTATCTAGCCTTCAAATATAGGAATATCAAAACTAACTTGTACTTGAAGGAGGTGACATATGCAAAGTGATTGCTTGAAAAATGTGTGTTGGCTATTGGCAGTCGTCAAAGAATATTTGAAAAATTATCCATCATTTAATATGCAGGTTTCCTCATACAACAATTTAATATGATCTTCTACTCCCTTGTATTTTTTTTCTTCTACCATGGGAGGCTATTAGGGTTGGTGAAGATGGCCTTGCAAAGAATAAAGTAGTACAAGTCTCAAATCCTTATATTTTGACCTTGTTGGGAGCATGCACATAAAAATAAATGAAGAGTTATGATACCATTGATCTAGATTTATGAAGGGAACAAAATTGCATACATATTTATAACAAAAACACAGAGATATAATAAAACTTTACTTCTATTAATAAATGGAATGTGTTAAAATGATGAATAATGTTGAATGAGACAAAATCACTCGGATCGTGGTAGCTTATCTCTCAAAAGGGATGTGACGGCTATGTGCATTCACCATAGTGCATTATAATGAGACTAAAAGGCCCTTTTAAACATAAACTAGCAATGAGGAAACCCTAAACATCCAAAAACCTAACCCTAGGAGATGATACACCAAAAGGTTTGTGTTCCTCATGGGGTTAGTTTGTACATCAACTTTTCGTGGTCACAACTTTTGCATATGACCTATGTTTGGCATGTTTGGTAGCCCATTGGAAAGGTCTATTTGAGAAGTACGCATTCCAATCAAGCCCAAGCCAAAGACAATAACTATTTCGTAGGACCCTACCATGTCAAAAAAACATCATTTAGGGCCTAAAAATGGCCTAAGAAGTTAAGGTCCCAAAAACTATAGAAAAATTGCCAAGATGGAGAATTGTGCTTTGAGCTAGTGGCATAGGTGGGTGGCCAATGATATCCACCTAGATTCAAGAATCCACCTACATGATTTTCGTATGAGTAAAATTCATGTGATACACTACAACACATGAGTGAGTTCTATGGATGAAAAAGGATACTACTGCAAATGAGAATTGAGCAAGTTGAGAAATGTCTTACCTTTTACAAACCCAATCTTGGACTTAACCATGTTGCACCTATGTTTCTGGACCTATTGACATTAGTATATATTTACTTGTCATAGTGCTAGGAGGTGGAGATGGTCCTAGTGGTGTACTCACATGTGTTGAGAAATGTGTGATTTATAACAACCAAAGCCATCCATATGTTTGTGTAGGAATTCCATGAAGAATGGATTTATCAGCTGAATGTGACATCTTGATAGTATCTACTATGACCCACAAATACAAGGCCAACATGTCCCTTTACTTACGACTCCCTTCATCTCATGTTGTCTCATCTCTATATCCTTCCTATCTACAATTACATGATGATGACATGTATTACTCCTTGGAGGAAGACACCACATGATTGAAATTTGAGTCTAAGTATCTATAGGAGTAAGACACTACAGGATCAAAAGGTGGAATGACAATTGAGTCACGTCCTTGGCATTGTTTACATGGAATTAAAGCAACGCCACTACCAATGTATATAGGTATACATGTGTTGTCGAACTTCCTAAATAAATTTTTATTAAGTACTCTTTAAACCCTAGCAAAACATAGACATTGGCATTAGCATCCTCTTGTTCTAGATTGATTCAAGCGAGCACAAATTTGAACAAATATTGTTGTAATCCTAGTAATTCCAAGGTATTGTTTTGCAAATGTATTAGGAAGTTGGAAATATGAATATAGCACTTCATCATGTTGGATAATATGGCGTTGATGGGATTCTAAAAAGTTTTTAAGTTTAAGTTGTCATGTTTTTGGAGATTCGGAGTAACAGATATTTTCACCAAACATTTGTATGTTTATTATGAAAGCAAAAATCTTGTCATTCCAATGTCCAAGTGTCACATTTTCATGGTTGATTATGCTTACAAGAAGTGATTGTGCAACAAGATAATACTATTATGGGGTGTATTTTATGATTGTGTGGTCAAAATAGGAGTCTTCTCTCCAAAATCGGTAATGCCCATAGATTGTTGTCTATGCATGTCTCTGATGTATCTTAGACTTTAGTGATTTGACATAATTCTTATTGTCTTCCCTATTCTTGTGATTCTGTTTTTTCTTTTTTTGAAACATGTTTTTATAGGTGCAAGACTAATTAAGAGAGCTTTAGGGTGAATTATATACATTAGGAAGTTATTTTCTGGCCTAATTGGCAAATATATGTAGGCTTGTTTATTGTTAAACTTTAGAAGATGTATTCCATATTTGTATATATAATTTCACTAATGGGATAAAATAGAGGCTTGAAACTAATGACAATAGTGATTGAGACGAGTCCTAAGAAGAAGAAGAAGAAACTAACATTGAAGAAGAAACTCAAGTACAAAGAATGATTAAGATAATTGTAGGACTGGGCACCAAACAAATATGGAAGTGCCCATGTATGAAGAAAACTTAGATGTTGAAGATTTGATCAATTGGATCAGTGCCATGGATAAGTATTTTGACTATGAGAATGCAATTGAGGAGAAGAAAGTGAAATTTGTAGTAACCAGATTGAAGCGACATGATTTTCTATGGTGGGACAACATTCAAGTGAATGAAATAACAAAATGAAAAAATGAGATTACTAGTTTGGACTTAATGGTGGTGAATTAAAAGGTAAATTTATACCCCAAAATTATCAGCTAAATCTCTTTAGAAAAATGCAAAGCCTCAAGCAAAAATCAATGTTTGTGAAAGAGTATATAAAAGGACTTTATAAGATAAGTATAAGGGTTGGTCATGTAGAATAAGGAATTAAAAGGGTAAGTAGATACATTAATGGTTTAAGATATGAAATCCAGAATGACTTGAGTATTTTTCCTCTAAGAACTATTGAAGAAGCATACCTGGTAGCTCTCAAGATGGAAGATAAATTGGAAAGGAAACAAAGCAATGGGGAAAATTAGCAGAGTAGAATGGGAAGTAGAGGATAGACAAGTAGTGGAGGATGATTTCCAAACCACACAGAAGAAGGAAGGAATTCCCATCATCTAGAACAATCATCAAGATGAGGAGATTGCAGAGGAAGAATACCATATTAAAGAGGTAGAAAAATATATTTTGTTGCTATATGTTACACATGCAATATAATTGGCCATAAATCAAATGAATTTCCAAAAACACTTCTATGAATACAAGAAATGTCCACATTACATAGATCGATACAAAAATTGTGAAGTCCTCCGTGCATGAGATTGCACTAGAAGTTGGAGAATCCCTAATAAGGAAGAGAGTCTTATTGAAAACTACCAAGGATATTAAGGAGCCTCCACAAAGAAAAACATTATTCAAAGTCACTTGTACAACAAAAGGTAAATGTTGAAAAGTTGTTATTGACAATAGAAGTATTGCAATTTGGTGCCTACAAAGATGGTGCAAAAGTTAAACCTAAAGAGAACAACACATCCTACTCCATAAAAAGTGTCATGGAAAGACACTAGATACTGATAAATGAAAAATGTGAAGTTGAGTTCTAGATTGGACGCTACAAAGATAAACTACTTTGTGATTCTATGCCCATGTATGTATGTCATGTTTTATTAGGAAATCCCTGACAATATGAACGAAAAACAATGCATGATGGAAGGAGCAACACATACAATTTTGAAAATGATGGTAAGAAATGCACATTACTACCATTAAAGGATGAAGATGCAGTGGCAAAGATTAATAGTCAAGTGCTAATGATGAGTGAGGAGTTTTTGAAGAAAGAGACAAAAGAGGAAACACGATATACATTGATTGACAAGACAAAGGAAATTGTTGAGGCAATTGATTTTCCTTCAGAAAATTAGATTTTATTAAATGAACAAGATAATAGGATGACTAGTTAATTGTCCAGTGAAGTGTTGATGAGAGCAGGGATAGATTATCCAATGATATCTACAGAAAAGGAGATTTTTCATAAAGAATTATTATTGAAGGAGATAGTGAAGAAATTGTCATGTGTGAATGATAAGAAAATAAAGAGAAAGTGGTTGCCTTGAGAGATAACAAGGGGAATTTGTGTGAGAACCTCAAATTGATATTGAACATAAATATTGTTGTGAGCATATTGTGGAAGAGGAAGTATTTGCAATCCTTAGAGAGGATAAGCATAAACAATGAAGCAAGTGCAATTCCATGCACATGAGGCTCAAAATGAAATAGTGGAGCATATATGTCCAGAAGAAAGGATAGAGGAATGTGATGAAAATTCTTTCAAGTTGTCCTGGAAGTTATTTACACGGCATTGATTTTAATTTTTGAGGATGGGCTTCAAAATCCATATGAACAAATTGTTTTCATTAACATGTCTACTTCGTGTGTAGGTGGAATCAAAGACGATAGGAACAAATTGAGGATAAAAGTTGAAGAAATAACTCATGAAAATATTTCAATTATGCAGAAAAGTTTATTGCGTCTTACCCAATTTCAAGAAGAAATCAAGGTTCCAAATCAAAATAAAATAGTACAATTAAGAAGCAAACCAAGTCCACATCCAACAAACACACATTGGGATCCATGACGAAAATAATTGAATAGAACACTTTATTTTACCAATTGACTGAATTATTTCTGACTTTTAAATGAAGGCAACAACAAAGAAAAATTCATGAACAAGAGTCCATGAAGAATTTTGTTCTTTAGGAGTTTGATGTAGGAGCATCTTGCATTATCAAAAACATATGTTTAATTTTTCAAAGTCTAGGAAGTGTCTAGAAAATACTAGATTATCTAAAATTCTAAAAAAAAATGTAATCTAAACTTTTTTTTTTTTGTTTTTTTGTTTAAGATATAGTTAGGACAACTTCCTTAAAATATGTAGAAGAGGAATGATCTCTTGAAAATAAAAATATTTCCTTCCCAAATAATAAATAGGGATATAATTTTTAGAAACGGGTGGTGAAATGGGAATTTTATTTTAATGTCTAAGTTTTGGTTTTTTTAAATCTTTCCTTCCCCATTGATAAATAGGGATGTAATTTTTAGAAATAGGTGGTGCAGTGGGAATTTTATTTTTAATATGTATTTTTTGGTTTTTAGTATCATTAAAAGGGATGTACCAAAAGCTATAATGTGTGTTTCTTGACCACATTTTTAGTATACATAAAGTTTAATAAAAAACACTTACCTAATGGGGATGACCATTTTCTTTTCTATTTTTTCAATGATGTTATGTTAAAAGGTGTAAAATAGTTTGATGTGATTTATAAATTGTAGGTTAGTTGGTTTGTATAGAATTTAGTTTTTTTTTTAGATTAAAATCTAAGAGAAAGTGTTGAGAGTGTGACAACCTTTCATAATTAGGTAAATCATTTTTCTATTCAACATTACAGTTGGTCCCAAAATTCCATAGAAAAGATTGAGACTTTGACAACTTCTCATAAATTGAGCAAATATTCTCTCTATCCAACATTGAAGTTGGTCCCAAAAATTCATTAAAGAGGGGTTGAAAGCCTGACACCAGCTCATAATTTTGTAAAAAAAAAAATAGTTGTCTTTAAAAATCGGTGTAAAATTTCTCTATAATTCAGGAATTTATTGAAATCACAAGTTTGATGGGTAAGCCTGCACAATCAAAGCGCCCTAGGGGTTTTTGAGGATGCTAAATCCATATTTACAGTCAAAAAACTAGTTTAAATAACCCAAGTCAAGATTTAACCTCAAATTTTTCCACCAGAAAGTCCAAAAAATCACACTAAAAACAACTCAAAAAAAAAAAAAAATTGAAAGCCTAACATCACCTCATAATTGTGTAAATATTTTTTCTATATATTTAGGCAGATTTTGGCATGTTCATAGCCCATATCTACACATAGTGTTTGGCAACCATGTAAACATCACATATTTAAGCATAGTGTTTAGAACCCTGTAAACATCACATATTTAAGCATAGTGTTTAGCAACCCTGTAAACATCACATATTTAAGCATATTATCAAAAATATATATGTTTAATTTTTCTAACTCTAGGAAGTGTCTAGAAAATACTAGATTATGTAAAATCCTAAAAAAAATGTAATCTAAATTTTTTTGTTTGTTTGGGATATAGTTAGGACAACTTCTTCCAAATATGTAGAAGAAGAATGATCTATTGAAAAATAAAAATATTTCCTTCTCCAGGGATGTAATTTTTAGAAACCAATGGTGCAATGGGAATTTTATTTTTAATCTATAAGTTTTGGTTTTTCAAAATCTTTCCTTCCCCAATAATAAATAGGGATGCAATCTTTAGAAATCCGTGGTGCAATGGGAATTTTATTTTTAATGTGTAAGTTTTGGTTTTTAGCATCATCAAAAGGTATCTACCAAAATCTATAATGTGTTTCTTGACCACATTTTTAGTATACTTAAAGTTTAATAAAAAGCACTTACTTAATGGGGATGACTATTTTCTTTTCTATTTTTTCAATGATGTTATGTTACAAGGTATAAAATAGTTTGTTATGTAATTTTTTTAACAATTAAATTGTTTAAAATTTTATAAATTGTAGACTAGTTGATTTATGTAGAATTTAGTGTTTTTGTCTTTTTTAATTTTAGATTCCAGAGAAAGTGTTGAGAGTATGACAATTTTTCGTAATTAAGTAAATCATTTTTTTGTTTAACATTAAAATTGTTCCAACCATTCTTGAGAGTGTGACAACCTCTCATAAATCCAACATTGAAGCCGGTACCAAAATTTCATTAAAGTGGGGTTGAAAGCCTCACACCAGCTCATAACTGTGTAAGGAGGGGTTGAGAGCCTGACACCACCTCATAATTGTGTAAATCTGTTTTCTATATATTTACGCAGATTTTGGCATGTTCACAGCCCATATCTACACATAGTGTTTGGCAACCCTGTAAACATCACATATTTAAGCATAGTGTTTATCAACCCTGGACACACATGAAATTGGATTTCTCGGCCGTACATCAATCTCCAATTGGGTCCAGGGCTTTGATGACAGTGATGGTGAGTCAGAGACACTGAACAGGAAACGAAATTTTTGTAGAGACAGAAGCAAACTATTGCAAAAGATGAAATATTCTGAAGCTTGAAAAGTCTGATATGCAACACATATAGGTCTGAAGTTTGATGGGTGATAAGAGTGATGTGATTATGTTTTGTTATAAATGTTTTTATAAAAATATAATTTTTATAGAATTAAAAAATAAAAATCAAGTTTACTTTATTTAGTTTAATTAAAAAATTATAAAATATAATCATGTATTTAGACCCTATTTTTTTTATGTTGATATTCATTTTACTTTAAATTATTAAAATAAATATTTGATAATCAACAAATATATAAATATTTGATTCCTCACTTTTGGTCATGAATATTATTTCATTAATAGGAAATAACACCAATTTTATATTCAACTATAAAGAGAAATTAAATATTAAAAGTAAAATCGTCAAATATTTTACTTTTCACTGTTCAAAAGTTAATTTATATTTTTTGGAAAAAAAATATTATGAATCATCAATTCAAAATTTATTTCATATCAATTATTATGGAGAAAGAGTTAAAATAAAACAAATATCACTACCCTACAAGATTTCAATGGCCATAATTATATATATAATATATATATATAAATATATATAAATAATATAATAATATATATATTATTAGAGTAATTGAAAAAAGAAATTGAGTATATCTGCATTTTAAGTATATTTTTTGGTCAAATTTATCTACATCAACTAAGATTTGTTGGAATTGCAAGTTTAAACTATGTACAATTTAAGTGTACAAGGGAATTTTTAAGGCCTTGAATTGATTTATACTTTCACAATGAAAAATTTCACATGGATCTATCTTAATCACAGAAATAGATCAAATCTATCAAATTGCAAATGTTCTTTAATGTTTTGCACTTTTAAAACGGTTTGCACCTCAAAAGATTTGATCTCTTTGGGATTTCTAGATTTGTAATTAAGATGGATCTATATTGATATATTTAGCAAGCAAAAACCATGTTATGTGAATAGTGAATGAAGAAAAGAACTACATCCCTCTTCTATTGAATCATTCTTCACATGCACATATTAAAATATGAACTATCACCACAAGAGTGTTTAAGAAGCAAAAGAAAATGTGACTATTCAAATTGCAATATTTAAAAGAGATAAAAACACTTTTTTACATGGTTTCCATTTCAATATTATTAATCTCTCACTTTCAATATAGAGTTAGAATAAGTGCTCAAAAAGGTTAGATCCAAGAGTAGTGAGGAGTATTTTAGCATTAGGTCAAGTTAATTTATTGAAAGAGATGTGATGATGAAAGATAATCTTTCACCATTAAACAAGAGTCAATTCTGGTAAAAATAGTAAAATTCAATTCTTGTGAAATTCATAATCTAATAAATACTTACACCTATATAATTTTTTTTAATTTTTTTTTTCACTACTGGTTCACTGATACCCATGGTCAATGGGTCGGCTATGTCCAGGATTGGACAACGCTAGGGTGGACCCCACCCGAAGAGGGTCACACCCCTTTTGGATTTCGACCCTGTGACCTCCCATTGGCGAGGCCTTGGCTTGACCGATTAAACTAACCCTTAAAACTTACATCTATATAAATTATATTAATAATCTCTCATAATAATCTAAATAAATGAACCATCCAATTAAATTGACAACTTAAATTTTCCTCCATTACCAAACCACATCTCCCAAAGTTTCCTAATCTCAGACCAATGGCCCGCAAGTCACTAAGCAAACCTAAAAGAACAAGGAAAATGGATAAGCTCTATTTCATTAATTAAATTTGGGTAGAGTGTCGATTTCACCAGTGTCCTTTCCCTTCGACAAACTTTGATTCGCTAGTTTGTGAGAAAGAACCGACAAAGCTACAAAGATACGAACAAAGCAGGTAGGATATGGTGAGGTTTCCATGAAGGTCCTACGCTTTGATGATGGATAATGTGCATCATTAGTTAATCTTTATCTCAAATTAATATTTTCCTAGGTATTGCAGATCGTGAAATGCTTTGGCAATCTCAAATATTTATTGCGAGATGTTATTTTTTGAAAAGGATACGACGTTAAATACAGGACAGGATGATTTGCATTTCACTGATTGTTGAAAATAATAGTTTGCCAAGTTCGTTAATAGTATTAAATGAGCTAGACTGTATATGTCTATCATAAATTTTAATATGTTAGTTATTTATTTAACAATAAAGAGACGGCATATATTTATCATTAAATTTTAGTAGGTCTATCATTAAATTTTAGTAAGTCAATTATGTAACGATAAATTTATATAATTTTATTCATTTAATGCTATGTATACAATCTCCATTTATTTAATGTTTTTTGACAAATCACATATTTGTTAGGAGTTGTCTTTTTGGAAACTTTTATGGTGGGTTTTTCTAGTCAATTTTCTCTAGAATCCGGTGGGAATTTATTGAAATCACAAGCTTGATGGGTAATCATGTGCAATCTAAATGCCCTAGGGATTTTCCACCATGCTGAACCATATATACAGTCAAAAAACTAACACAAATCAAGATTTCACCTCAATTTTTTCCACCAAATTCCTGCACCCAAAATCCAAAAAATAACACTACACACAACTCCTATTTATTACCATTCATATGCAATTAATGTATGCATCACAATATGCTAATCTTGACCTTTTGTCACCAATATCTTTAACTGTGCCTGGATAATTTTGTCGCGTCCTTAATGGCCGCTACGCAATTATAGCACTGATGGAAAGAAAGACTCGCAAAAAATCTTATTTTCATTAATGCGGGCTTACATTGATTAAGTGGGCAATGAGTTATGGCGATTCCTCGCAAATGTCAGCTTAGCCTCAATAGAAATAACGGTCACTGTAACTCGAAGAAGCTTCCATGTCACCACGATGTCAAGGATGTCTTAACAAAAGGAAAAATAAGCTCTCGACGAGGAGGTGAGGTTTATGCATAATGGTGCAGAGGATCGGCTTAACTTTGTATTCACTCTCGGGTCTAAGGTACGTGTGGAACTATACCAATGAAAATGTTCCAAGATGAATATATTAAATTTACAAGTTTGAACTAAGTTAATACATACTCTAAAGGCTTCATAGAGAGAGACATCTACGATGAATCTAAATGCCTAAATTAGGGTTTTTAAAGATTAAAAAAAAAGAGTTTATTATTGAAAGAGCCAAAGAGGTTTTACAAAAAGGAATATAAGGTATAAATATAGAATAAAGGAGAAATTTAAGGTATGAAATGTTGGATTAAAGTTTAGGGTATTTGAGTCATATGGAATCATCATACCATATTTTTCATTGTGGAATCATAATACTATTTTTTTCATTACGTGGATGGTTTAATATAATGGTACTATAGGTTTTCACACCAAATTTATCTTTATTATGTAACTTGTAAATTGATAGTCACAATGTCTTAAAGAAATATCTAGCATGGGCAATGCCACACGATTAGGAAAATTTAGAGGATTAAGCCAAATTGATTTTCTAAATGGCATGTCCCAAATGGGTTTGAATGACTATGGACGCAAGTTAAAAAAAAACAAGTGACCATTGACCTAAATCAAGGATTTGCACTTCCAAATGAACCCGTGAAATTAAGAAATACCCTAAGGGGTTAAAATGAATTATATTGAGAAACAAAGGGAATAAAGACATAAAGGATCCACCCAAACACTAAAAACCAAATGAGTTCCCACATTTAGGTTAGGGTGAGAGAGACTCGAAAAAGATAACCCATCACATTTTCAATGATAATTATGAGGTATCATAACATTATTGGGAAGGACATATATGAATACAACACACATGGATAACACATGACACCTTTAGGTGGGTAGGCATATGTGAGTGCCCTTGTATTATTCTCCTATTCTATATTTCCCCCTTCTTGTAGGATTTGTTATTGAAAATATGAGAATAATAATGAGTTGCAAGGAAGGGCATACGGAAGAAAGTACATAGGAGTTATTTGAGTGTCCCTATATGTAAACCAATGCATCAATGTCACAAAGGAATCCTTCACTAATTAGGTCCATACAAATTGGAATACTTGTGAAGGCCCAAGTGTTGTAAACTTAAGTGTGAAAGGAAACTACAAAGTTTGACTTGTGGATTAGTGTACTCTCAAACAAGTAGAATACCAAAGAAAAATAAAATCAATAAGTAGGTGATGTATGTTGAGCAAGAATCTTGGGATAAGGGAGCGGGCAAACTTTAATCACCATGTAAGAATGATATCAACTAAACTAGGAGATGTAAACGCCAACATAACACATAGTGAACCTAATATCATGTGAACAATATAGTAGTTAAACTATGAGACTAGATATCCTTGAGTTCTAATCACTATGTTAGTGAAACAAACACTAGAACATGTAAGTTACATAACTGAATCTAACAACAAGAATAGCACATCGACTGTAAAATCAATAGTAAGATTCATAATGAGTGACAAACTTGTATTTACCTCTAGATTAGGCATGATAGCGTAAGTATGCGTCAAGGTGAGCTAGGTACTTGCATTACAAAGATTAACAACTTGGTTCAATTGGGATAGGGATATCAACACCATTACTAAGGGAAAGGCCAAAGTTGAGAGGCAATGATGCTAGGGTGATTCCAATAAAGATAAAAAAACAATAAGTAGACAATATTAGAATGATGTTGAAAAAGGGTATGAGGTAACATACACAGGCTAAGGGTCAATACGAACAAGAGAGGTGGCATACATTAATCTAGTATTATAGCAAGCATGCAAGCAATGTATGGTGACCTAGGGTTAATCTGGGCATGAAAGATGACATATGTTGCCTAAGAATTATCAAGATCATGGAGACACTATACATCAATCAAGAACATAGCATGGAGTCCAATGTGGCATACATAATTTAGAAAACATCAACACAAGAGGTGTCATAGAGTATCCATAGTTATCACAAGTGCAAAAGCAATGTATGATAAGCTAGAGTTAGTGCAAGCATGGGAGGAAACAAACATCAATGTGGAGTTGATGCAACCATTAAATTTTAGTCTAATACCTCTAAATGTTATTTAAATAAGTATTTTCCTAGAATGATAATAAATACAAATATTCTAAGAAATAGGTATTTCCTAGGAGATAGATTGTCCTTGTCACATTCTTGTCATAGTGATGATTATCCTTACATTATTAATCAAGGACACATGAGATAAATCTATAGAGGTTATATGTACTTTGGCCTCTCACCTATTATGACCTTTTATTTTCCTGGTTAATAGAATTGTGTGTCTAGGAATGTTTGGTTGTTAACAAGGAATCAAAACTAGGTTGGTGAGAAGGCCATGGTGTTGAATCATTGAAAAAGAAGATTGATTTCCCTTGTCACATTCTTAACATAGTGAGTATCCATGCATTGTTGATCAAGGACACATGACATGTTGAGATAAGGCTATAGATGTTATTTACACACTAGCCTCTCACTTATTATAATATTTTCTTGTCCTAATCTCTAAAATTTTGTGTCTAAGAATGCATGGTTGCTAACATGGTATTAAAACTAGGTTGGGGAGAAAGCCATGGTCTTGAATCATTGAAAAGAAGAGTGTTTATCTCAAGCATGGATTTATTTGTCAAACAAAGAAACATTTTCAAGGAGGTATTTATTTTGTTATCAAGAAAAGGGCTTTTAAATTATGAAATGTTGATTTAAAAGATCAAATGTTACTTTTATATCTATTTTCAAATTATTTTTATTTCAAAAATGATTTGCAATGAATCATGGGACCTTTTTAATTAAGCTATAAGATCAATTGTAGTAAAAATACAAGCTTACTATTGCTAAAGTAAGGCCAAGTTTTCTTTTTCTTTTTCAAGGATTCTCCAAGGTTCTCATATCACAGGAGTGCCCCAACAATAAAAATAAAATATTCCATAGTTTATGCATTGGAAAAAAATCATCTTCATACAAATGCAACAAAATAATGTATACTTTAAAACAACCCATTAAAGCCAATGGCCGTCTATAATACTCTACACTTATTCTCACTGCAGTAGCTCTAAATAGACGATCAGATATTATTGATAATTAAGATAGAATGGAACTATGCTCATAATTAAAATGTTCAATGTTTCAATCCACAATTTGGGATCATCATAAATAGGCTTATCATCATCCACAAACTCAACAACCTCCTAATGATGATCCTAACTTGTGGATTGAAACATCAAGCATTTTAAATATGAACACAATTCCTTTCTCTCGTAAGATCTCTACTATGTAAGATCTATGACTAATTTAATAATTCATAACTAATAATTTTAATATAAAATAAAAAACAAATTTATTTTAATCTATTCAATGACCTGAGCACTCTTGTTTTGATATCTATGCTTAGATTATGTATATATTGCAAGCCACATTTTCATAACAAAATTGGCATTGGGTTCTTTTGAGATTTTTTTTTCTCTTGTTGAAAATTTACACAATTTTTGCCAAATTGAGGTTTGTCAAGGGATTGTTGGTAGAGGATATTGCAAATGTATAGTATTCCTATACAAACATTTGTTGTAACTCTATAATTTTTGGGCATTTCTACCACATTGTTATGCTAGATTATGTATGTGCTCTAGTTGTTATATTTTGGTGCCTTTGATAATTGTCCCATCTACCAAGCTCCTCTACTCTATGTAAAAATCAATGAAGCCCTGGATATTAAAAAGGTAGTTCCAATAAATAAGTAGAAGGCCAACCTTTGATTATAATCTCAAGAATCATAAGAATTTGGCAATTTGAAAGTTGTCATAGTATTATACTAACTTATGCTATATTGTTATCCATGTGTCCATTTATGGAGGGATCAGTTCCATTTACTTTAGGTACCCTTTAATCAACATTTATTTTCCCACTTTTTACGTAGCCTTTTTCTTTGTTTAATTTGGTTTGCTTAGGAGGATTTCATTAATTTCATTTAAGACCCATTTTAGGCTGAAGTAGTTCATTTCTCATTGGGGTTGGGATGTTTTCATAAGTCCCTTTTACTTAGATAGGTGTGATAAACATGGGACTAGGGTGGATGGTCTCACATGAGTGGGTAATGTTGAATTTCCACGATCTTGGGTCTAGGATAAAATCTTAAAATCTCTGATGCTGCCAAATCAAGAATCTCAATGATACTACTTTGCACAATAGAATATAAACAACAGTAAATCACACATGCATGGAATATAGACAATTTTTTATACTTTTCAACCCAACTTCGTTATATTAAATAACATATAATACAACGGTCTAGGGCTCTTGTACTAGGGATAATGGCCCTTATACATCCACTAGTACAAGATACAAACCGGGGCTTGGTGTCAATACATCGACAACCAATATTCCCTCAACAAGATACTCTGACCATCTCGTTGTAGTGCAGTCTCTCAACTCCTCTTAGTCATACCCTGTACGTGCCTGATCCTTCGACACTCGATATGTAACTCCTGCCTCTATCAATGCTCCAATTCCATCTGGCCACTGAATCTCGGCTATCTAGTTGTGCCTTTCTCCATCAAGGCCACAACACATCGAGAC
The DNA here is from genome assembly GCA_000404065.3 of Pinus taeda. Classification (NCBI taxonomy): domain Eukaryota; kingdom Viridiplantae; phylum Streptophyta; class Pinopsida; order Pinales; family Pinaceae; genus Pinus; species Pinus taeda. The sequence continues at coordinate 47,939 of APFE030004683.1, forward strand.
TCTTGTTGAGTCGTTCACAGCTCCACTTGTGAACAAATCTCGATCTACCCACTGATACTCCTTAGCTACTCAGGGACTTCATCCCACTATGGTCTTCCTACGCTGCTCTGATGAAGACCAACATAGGGCACGGAGGGTTGCCACCTATCATTGCAAGATTTCCATCTACCACAATGAACATGGGCTAGGAGGATCTCCCATCATCTGCTGTAGAAGTCCTTCTCCACACACAAGTCTCAGGCTACACAAATTTCTCTTGGTTGATTAGACCCTTGAGCTCATCATATACCTCTCTTACAACCACCTTTGTCCATCAAGGTGTTTCTCATCAGTCTCCAACTTGGACACTATCACACTATCCTCCAACAGACCATAAGTGCCCAATCACTTCCACACTTGGTCTTCTCTCACCCTACCCTCCAACAATCCATGAGAGACTAAGTCCACGCTATAGCATCTACAACACACGTTGTTGTGGCCCTCTTGCCTTCCAATCTGATGTGCCTACTGTCACCTTGGCTACTTGGTAGGCCTCCCAAAAATCCACGTGGACTCCTCCAAACAACTCTTAAGGCCTCCTCAAGCTACCCATCAACTGATCCATGCAATAGTGAACAATTTGACCCAATACATGACAAACTCTCACTCCAAGTTTGTTTCCTAATCACTGTGGAAACTATCACTAGTCTAGGGAATCTAACAATGAGATCTTCCCTCTCTTTATTGACTTCCATAGGCTGACCTATCACGATCCAAATCTGATCCTAAACTAGGATCCAACACCTATAAGAAATGTCATAAATAATGTACCTATGCTCATTGTTTTTGGTCTCCTTGACTGTTACATTCATGGACCGGTTAGGGCATCAATAACAGTCCTACCATCCCTCACACATCAGCTACCATAGTCCTTCTAAGGTTGCAGTCACCCTTCTCCAACACTCCCTAAACCTCATGATGTCATGCTATCTACCAACACTCCCAAACAGGTCTTACGCCTTCCTTGCCAGCCTTAATGCAGATATGTGGTTGTCTCAGGGACCACATCTTGCTACAACAAGCCTATCCCTTGCTGCGGCAACCTTTTCCAAGAGTCCTAACCCCACAAAATGACACCCTTTCCCTTCCTCCCTCAAGAACAAGCTTGCAACCCCTAAGACAGCCTCTCGGCCTCCACCAACGTGACCCAAAAACAAACCATTTATCCAATAGCTCACTCGGCTTCCATCAAGGAACTCAAACCTCCTCCACATTGTCTTAGAACCTCCCTCTCCTGCTATGGCTAGGGAAATTTCAGAGCTATCTTTCTTGTCTTATGTTGCACCAAAAAGGATGCCTAAAATGAATCATCTCACCCTCCTTTTATAGGCTAAAGAGGGGCTTCACCGAATTAATGTAGAGACCCTTCTATTGGAGTTATTTACATCAAGCCTAGATGACTTGACAACCAATATTAATTAGTCAGCTTCAAAAATTCATTTCTCTCTAACGACAACTCAGAATCGGATGATTCTCATTGCATTGGAATCATCTCATCAAACATTATCGTCCTCATCCATCATAGTTGTAAATACATCATGGTGTTGGCCCAAATCATGATGGTTGCAAAACCCCAAAGCTTGGATCTCAAGCCCACAAGCCCATTTGTGGTGCTTTGACCTCCAACCCTCAAACACCAGGGCTTGGAGTACCTCCCAAGCTACACAAAAATCGACAAGTAAAGGTCAAGTTAAATTTCCTTTTAATCATTATTCATCTGGTGCCAATTTCTTCACTTTAATAATTGACACATGCTTTTAAATTTCTTTATTTTTGCAACTTCATCACCTTTTGGGAAATTTCCAACCCTCCCTTCTCTTAGGATGAGGCAAATAGCGAGCTAGTGTGAGCAACTAACAACAACCAAACAAAGGGAGGTACAATAGATTAAGGACAAATGGAAAGTGTTAAGTGTGTAAGGATATAAACATGGTACCTTTATCAAGGTCTCTTATTCATGCCTCTCCTAGATAGTGAAAGAAAAATCCCAAGTTGTACACATGACTAGGAGGAAAGGATGGCCATCAAGGTGAAATAAAGCAACAAGTATAACTTCTAAGCATCATGATCCATTATCTAATTTGAACTCATGATCCTTAGATGTCTAGAACATTAAAATGTAATCCATTCCTATGAAATTGGGCTAATGTGTCGCATGGTCATTAACCTACCTTCATTTGGTAAGAAATATGATCAAGTGGATGAGCTTACTAATTATTGGGTGAGAGTCATATGAGAGGATCATATGAGGCCACTATCTAGAAATTTTCATCTTACAAGAAAAAATTCTCCTAGGGTTAACCATGTATATGGATGGGTAAAAAGACACATGGCATGCTAAGATAAGACTATAGAGGTTTTGTATACAGTATGTATCTCACATATTATTTAATTTATTTTCCTGATTAATAACATGGTGTGCCTAAGAACACTTAATGAATTTTAACACAAAAAACAAAAGAACATCAAAGTGAGGTCAATTTGAGAAAGATAAAAGACTAATGCCAATGGTATACTAATGAATTCATGCAGAATACGAAAGGAAATGAGATTGCCATAGAAGGGGCTCCGTAGTTGTCAAAAATAAAGTGCAGCCAACCAATGTGACATCTTAGGAGAATGACCAAAGAATTGATGGTTGGTTCTAACAGGAGGAGTTGTCTTGAGTGGGGTTGTACAAAATATTACAACTTAGAGGGGACAAATCCATTAGTGATGCAAACAAAGTAAAAGGAGAAAAGGGGTTTTATGAAAATAAGTTAAGAAAGAGGGGAAAAGGTCTAATGGGCAAGGAAAAGAGGAACATACAAGAGGCTAGGAGAGGGAGAAGGTGAGGGGATACTTAAGAAATATAACGAGGTGGCTAGAACTAATAATGAGAGGTCCAAACTAGAATCATCATAAGTCTCATCAAGGACATGATTTGATTCAACTTGAAAACCCCATTATAATAAGCTACCCTTCCATATTTAGCCAAGATCACCTAGGGTATTAATAGAAAGATAAGGAAAGAGATATAGGGAAAGAGAGGAAGAGAAAGAAGAGGTAAAACCATAAATTAATCAAGGAAATAACAAGGGAGAAGTAAGAGAAATATCAAGCGATCTAGAGACTTAGTCTTGGAGAAGGTACACATCTTATGCATGGGCATACAAAAGTATTTGCAAGGAGGAAATGAAGCAACCCTAGTGGTCAACTGCTTGATATACTCAAGGTGTCTTAAAGGTTTGATCTCTAAATCTTGAGGAATCAAGTTAAAGGATCTAATGAGATAGAAGGAATTATTAGAGGATTTTGGAGGCATGTCACCCAAATCTTGTGATGAGAGGAGTGCCCGAAAGTCCTCTTTCCCTATTTAAGTATTGAATCTTCACTTTGATGGTTTTCCATTTGTACTCCCACACCAGGTGTGAAATGTTCTTTATAAATATGAGGATGACTTAGGGTTTGAGTAGCTTAGGAGTTTGAATCAATTTCTTGTTGCACAACTTAAAAATAAATACAATAAAAAATACCTTGTCAATATTATGAAAATTTGTGTGAGGAACTTATAGGCAAATCTCTTGACCCAAAGTATTTTGAATAAATGGTATTAAATCCTATTCAAAAAATAGGAATATAAATAATCACTAGTTGTTAAAGATGTTATGGCTCTATCGAGCCCTCAATAGTGCCATATTGAAAGGCATGTGCCCACCCCACAACCCCCCTCCCAAACACCCACTTGCCACCACATAAAGAAAAGGAAAAAATCCTATGAGCCCCCCATTTATTTTTACAAGGGTTTCAGTGTTACACAAGTGTATAGTATGTTATTTACACTTAGATACTTACATATGTCTACCCACCTAAAGGTGCCTTGTGTAATCCACCCACGTGTCATATTCATATGTGACC
>APFE030004688.1:0-18238 GCA_000404065.3 Pinus taeda
AGTCATCTGAGAGGGAAAATATCTTCTTTCACTCGTACAGGGCTTGCAGATGAGAAGTTATTACAATCTTAAATGAGTTATAAAGGCTTTTAACTCCTGTCAGAGCAATTTTGACCTTTGGGGCTCACGGAGTCGGTTGAGCGCTTTAACATAACTGCTGAATGACGTGTCTGTGCCACTATAACTTCCTGTGTCTTCTCGGCCCTGCCACCTGTGCCTGCTGATGTTGCTGTTGTGGTCGAGTACCTGTGCTGAGTTGGCTCAGCCTCCGTCTTCATACCTGCTGATGTGTCTTTGTCCTGCTGTGTATGAGATTCAAACTATTTGCTGGAGAAAAAATCGTGATCACTGACTTTGGTTCAACAATAATCTTATCAATTCCTGCCATGTATCTGGTGGAGGCAACTAATGTTTCAAAATTGACCCCATGGTCTCATCAGCCTTTGTATACTTATAAAAGTGAGGGGGCTCATCAAATAAATGTGCAATTTCATTTCTAATAAAAAATAAATTATCTATTCTATCAAAAAGAAACTGCCCTGTTACTGGGCCTGCTTCTGAGGATGTACTAGGTGCCTCTGCAATCTGTGTTGCTGCAAAACTGCTTACTCTCTTGACATATTTCTCATGTGAGAGTAATTTTCCTGAGGGATCCAATAGGCTAGGCAGCCCCCTGTCCTGTAAAGCCATGAACCTGTTCTGAAATTTATTGATATCAGCTTGCATATCCTGGATCCTTCTATCCAGGGTCTGAATCAGGTTTCTCATTGTCAGGACTCTTTTGATTAGGGAGATGGTCTCTGTTCTGTTCCCAATCCCCATTCTTACTAGCTGGGAGCTTGTCCTGTAGTTCAGCACTTCTATCATCTTGGGGGCAATCTCAGGCATGTTGCCTAGAGATACCCTTGCCCTCTGCATTTCTTTTCGTGCTCTTCCAATGAGTGTCACTTGCTCATATATGGCCTCAATATATTCCCATTGGTTGGTTATTGACTGTCCAATGGTGGTCCAGATGACCCTCTTGAGCTCTGCTGTGACTTTATCCAATGTGAGCTCTTTTTCCAGCTCTGCAATCCTCTTCTTGAGGGCCTTAACCTCCCTCTCTCTTTCTGCCACATTTTGTTTTGATTTATCATATTTTTCATTTATCTTTGACAGATTGTCCTGGGCTTGGCTTAGCTCAGACATCTGGGACTTCAGTACCTGTATTTCTTTCCTCAGCTTCTGCATGTCCAGGCTTTCAGCCTGCTCTGTTGTTGGTGCTGAGGTGGTTGGTGCTGTAGTATCTGGAGCTTCTTGTTGCACTTGTTGGTTTGGAGGGACAATGTCTTGAGAGGTTTCCTCAAGGTTTATTGTTTCTGGAGGTGGCTGGGAAGATTTCCCTGCCTCCTTCTACTGCAATGCTGCTTCCAATGTGGCTTCTGATTCCTGCAGCTTTTCTTGTGTTTGGATGAGCTCCTTTTATAATGTCATTAATAAGGAAGCTGCATCCTTTTCTTGCCTCTGCTGAGCAACCTCATCCGTTTGTGGGTGGAGAGTTGGTGGGATTTTCAATTTCTTCTTTATTGCTGCCATATTAGCATACCTCAGCTTGAGGACTTGTTGCACAGCCTTAACATCATTGGGGTCATGCCCAAACTCTATTATTATTTCCTCTAAGGCTTTGATCCTGTTATCCTTAGCTTGAGAGGAAGCCTTCTCCAACTCAAGTTGTGCTGCAGTATTGTTCAGGCTATTTTGCAGCCTGTAGTTGACCAAGGTCTTATCTGCCAAGGTGGCATAGACCATCTCACCCGTCTGTTTGTGAAGCTCAATCTGATCCATTGGGTGGATGTCTTTTGACAGGACCTCCAGATTAGTCCTGATGTAGTCTGCAGTTGTTTGTGGTTGTTGCACTGTTGGAGTGAAGTGGCTCATTGTCATCTTGCCCTCCTGCACATCAAATGCAGACATGAGCCTTTGTTGATTTGCAGGAGCCATGTTTAGCAGGTGATTGTAGAGCCGAATATTTATTGGCTCACTCCTTGTTTTGGCATCTTTGAATTGCTGTTTTATGCTTGCACCTGTTCCCTGCTGCTGCCCTGAGGAGCTCACCTCTCCTAATGCTACCTTGTCTTGCTCCTGTTGCAAGGAGCTGGCAGAAGCCTCCATACTTGGCATTTCCTCCTCTGAGAAGGGATTTAACCTTTGTCTCTTCTCTGATGATTCAGTGAGGGGAGTCTCCCTCTCTCTTTTTCTGCTAACATCCTCCCTTTGAGGGGTTTGGAGGATGGAGGAATCAACTCTAGAATCCTGTCTTGGAGGCGCCATTGGTGTTGTCTGTTCTTGGGTAGCCATTTGGGCCTCTCCTGTCTGCTTTTCCTGACCCTGTTGGTCTCCTTGTTGTTGTTCCTGCTGGGGCTGCTGTTGTTGGCCCTGTTGGCCCTGTGGTTCTTCCATGACTTTTTCCTTGCCTTTGCTCTGTCCTTGCTCTGTAGTTTGCACTGCCTCTTGCTGTGTTGCAGAAGATGAAGCAGCTACTCCTGTTTGAGGCTTTGGCAGAGAAAGCACCTGAGAAGGACATTCTAAGTCAGCCATTTTTAACAAATGCCTTCTAGCTCTTTCAACTAGTTCTTCTTGAGTCACAGGCTCTTCCAGTGTGTTTCTTCTCCACTTTGGTTGGTTGGCATGTCTTTGAATGTGGAGCATGCTCTCATACTCATAGCTAGAGAGTTTGCATTTTTGCCTTTTCAAGGATATGAAGTTGTTAGGGTCATAGGGCTTCCAAAGGAAGCTTTGTTTTAGGCCAAGGCCTTCTAACATCCTGTCCTGTCTTTCCATCCTTCTCTTTTGTTTTAGGACAAAGTGGCCAAGTTGGTTCTAACTTTGAGCTGTGGCCTTTTTCCCCCTTCCCTGCAAAGTGCACCTGAATCCGCATTGTCAATTGCCTGAAAATTCCAAGGCCAAAGAGTCTCTAGGCACATACCTGGGCAATTTTTGTAATGGGCGCGCAGCTCACACCCATATATTCTGATCACAGTGAAGTGTTGGTAAAAGTACCAATCCCCTATGCTGTAGGCACTGGATAGCAGCAGAATCCTCTGCATTTCATCAGATAGTCTTGGAGGGGGTGAAGTTACAAAGAGAGACATAGCTGGATGGATGAACAGGTCTATGAACTCAGAGTATGTGTATGGAGAGTATGCGAGGATGTGGAAGACTGAGGTCCAGTATACCACCGAACTAGGGTTGCCTGCTGCATCAGTTCTCTTGATCTCAGAGGAGAACTTCTCATGTTGGTGGTACAGAATGAGATGATAAATGTATGAGGTGTATCTGAACACCCTCTCTCTGGACAAGTGTAGAAATTGCTCATGTATCTTGTCTGAGATATATGTAGCATAATCATAAAAAATGGGGGTCTTACCGGGGGAAAACATTGTCATCATCACTAGTACAGTTTCCTCAATAAACTCCATTGATTTGTATCCCAAAACTGAGTTTATCATGTATGCCAGGTCCAGGCCCAGCTGATTTAGGTAGCCATCAAAAATGGGAGGGTGCAGCACTGTGTCAGAGTTTGTGATAAACAATTGATTCAGCTTTAGGATCTGTGCTTCTGTCAGTACCTTGGCTCCTTGGTTGATCAGGTCCAACAGGGACAAAGGAACCAACTTCTTCTGGGTTTTGAACTGGAGCATTTCCCTGATGGCCTCAGGGGTTGTATAAAACACTACTGCACCTCCAGGGTTGAGCACAACCCTCCGCATGGGGTCATAGCAGACAACACATAAGTGAATCAGGTTAGGGAACTGGTTGACCTGAGGCAGCTTGAGGATTGGGAGGGAGGACTCGCAAATGCCTAGAATATCTGATCCATCTCTATGTCTGGCTCTGACCTCATTTAGCAGATGAATGTGGAATTTTCATTTAGATGGGCAGTCCTCTGAGATTTGGTAATCTAGGTCTGCGAAATCTTGCCGCTCCAGCTCTCTTTGGGGAGCATTCAGGGGAGTAACATTGAGGGCTACTGATGCCGAGGGAATGTCCATGTCTGCTTGAATGCTTTTTGACAACTGATGAATGGGCTATCTGAGAAAGTGGGATTTAGAGAAATGCAGGGCTGGAGGGTAGATTTATAGCAGAATAGAATACTGCTAGGTTCTCTGAGAAGGCTTTTTACAGTGTTTAGCAGACCTCCTTTGATAATTTAGGAGCAAGTTATGTGCTATGGTTCACGACTGCGCGAACAAAGAAGGGTTTTCACTAAAATTTTAGTGCGAAATGGCTCTGCCAGTAAAATTCGACCGTTAATTCTTTGAGGGGGAGCTGGATATGTTTGGTTTTGTGGTGAATTCTTAGTTTTCTGCCGTGTTTGGGTATTTTTTACAATTTACTGTGAATAAACCAGGTTGCGAGGAGTTTCATGGGCAAATACCTGTTTTAACAAGTTGCGTGGGACGAACAAGCAGTTGGGTGCGCGCTTTGAACTTCTGTGGATGGTCTGGAGTTGGCTGGCGAATTGTTCGTCGTAATATGCATGCAGAGAGAGCAGAGGTGCTTTTTACAAAAAGTGATTAAAAACACGAAAAATCGTGAAAATATGGCTTTTTGGCTCATTGGCACGCTTTTTTGAGTGACGTCAGCATGACGTCAGCCAGTGGGCCCGGGTGGGATGACGTCAGCAGGACGTCATCAGGTGACGTGGTGGCCTGAGACCGGTCCACGGGGGCGATGAGGTGGCGGCCAGGTGGACGAATGGAGGACAGGGTGCGCGGTCGTGGCGCTGACGTAGGCGACAACGGGATGGTGACGCGGGCAGACAGGTGTCGTCATATCGGGCCCCCTCCTACACGGCAAGGAATCTGTCAGAGGGGGTTCCGACGGAGTTTGGGAGCTACGCGTGTCCCCACATGACATCATCGTCTGACAGATATCGGACGATATCTGTCGGACATCGGGGCCCTTCCAAAATCCATGAGGACCGTTGGATTTCAGGCGCGCGATCTGACGGCTGTCGGGAAGCGAACATGCACGGAGGGTAAAGTCAATGGCGGTTAACTGTCGGACGTCGGACCCCTCCGATACCCACGAAAGCCGTCGATCAGGAAAGGGCTAGATCGGATGGATATCATGCCAGCTAGCCGCACGGCGGATAACGTCAATGAGCGGCTTAAAATAACAATATTTATCGGCAAGTGCGCCCGGCGGGACCCTTTGGTTTATGAATGATTTTCAATGGTTTTTTCTTAAAATTAAATATGCCCGACGACATTAGGCAAAATGCGAGAAACAAAGGTTTTTTCATGAAATTTTCGCATAAGGGATATGAAGGGTAAAACTTAGGATAGGCGGGTTTAATGGGTTTTTATGAAAAAGGCGAATATTGGCTCCCGACCTTAGGATAAGGCGGGGAAGGTAGGTTTCATTAAAATTTTTTGTTTTTTAGTGGTATAAGGGTGCTCAAAAGGGTTTTTCCACGGGTTTTTAGGCAAGAATGGAGAGTTGACTTGGTAGATAGGTTCAGATGGAGAAAAGGGGTTAGACTTGGGTTCTTGACCTTAACTAGATGTTAATCCAATGCCCTGGGAGTGGAAATTATGGCTATAATGCCAAGGAGGGGATATTTATACATTGTTTGGGGTTTATACACCATGGTGTTATAATAATAGGGGAAGTGAAGTATAGGGAGCTAGATAATAGAGTTAAAGGTTAATAAGGGGGGAAAAATGTGAAAGAAGACCAATACAACTAAGTTTTCTTGAAAACAACTTAGTGTAAAGAGTAGATCAAAATGAAAAGATTTTTGCACAAGAAATGTGGCTTTTAAAGGCCATAAGAACCACCATAAAGCTTTGAGTTCCCCTTTTGAACATACCTAGTGCAGGGATGTTAGTTATGAGTGGTGAACAAAGGGAAGAAGGGGAGTTAGACATGCTCCACTGTGTTCTTTTGCCTGTACTTGGTTAGCAAAGTTGATCTTGGGGGGGAACACCATTTCTGCAACCCCATCTACCTACCCAATTATTTAGCCTAACATTTTTTATTTCTTCTTGGAGGGTGCACTTGGACTTGCAAACCCTTTGTGTGCCTTTTCTTTTCCATTGGCTTTTTGCTTTCATTTCCTATCTAGCACTAACCTTATTTCTTTCAAGGCCCCAGATTAAGCAGTTGGGAACCTTAGTTTCTCTGCCTAACTAGTGATCTGCCAAGATTAAACAGTTTGGACAGATTTCTTTCTCTATTCTACAACATAAATTGAAAACATGGCATGACCCAGATTAGACTGTTGGGTGATCCATCCGAACTTTGATGGGCATGAGGGCATGTACACACCTTGTCTTTTCTTGCAAATATTGAACCTTTGTAGCAGCAAAGTAGAACATATTTGGCGTTTGAATTTGCCAATCATGAAATATGAAACCTATTGGTATAGGTATCCAACATGATCGTTGCAACATTTTAGCCTCATTTATGTATGTTGATATGCCTTGGTCTCATTTTGTCACCACTGCCACATTATGCTTGGCCCATCACTTGCTTTCGCTTGGTGTTTTACCCTTCCTAGAGGGACCACTGTGATGAGTGGTCTTCTTTTCCAGCCTCTCTACTTTCTTATGCTTAAGGTGATTTCATCATCTCGGAACTAGTTGCTACCCTTTATACCACTCGTTCTTCTAGGATGAGCTTACTTTGTGTCCTTATGCTTATTAAAAATTGAAAGGCACCAAGTATCCTTTAATCTCTTTTTTGGGGCTTGTTAAAACTAAATGAAAAAGGAACTATCAAGCTTACATGTCTTCTCTTTTGCGCTCATTAAACTATGAAGGACACTATAAATAGAAAAGGGAAAGGATTTCACTTATTTGATTTATCAGTCAAAATGGCAGTGTCATTCACGTCGCCCCTGAACATGGCACTTGTTCGCATCATTTCCTCACAGTTGGGTTTTAACTTGCCTAAGAGTCATACCATACATGTGAGTTTGTTTACTCATATGGATGGTTACTATTGCAGTCACTATGGAGTGTGCCTCAATTCCTCCTGTGTTGTTGCACGATATCATATGGTGCTCAATTGTAAATGTTGCAAAGTCACTTTTGACATGTTGCATCATCATATGTTCAAGGGAAGTCTTAGCCTCTGTAAGCCATATGCAATCCCTGTTAACCTTTTTGTGTCAACCATCCTTGTGCTAGTTGTACTTCATGACTTCATCCATTCACGTCACCTCTCAGTTTGTTTTGTGGTGATTGATGGGGGATACATTAATGCACTCCTTTGACAAATCTTCTCCTAACAACTTCAACTCATTATCTAGGATTTTTATCCAGGAACAAGTAGTACCTTGGAGCTTGTAGACCTCAGTGTTAAGCTTCTTCGCAATCAATAATGCATTTACCTAATTGACTCCTAATTATTCAAGTATGTGAGTGTTCAACACCATAACATTTATTCACACATAGTGGACTATGCTAGGTACCTTGGGGTCCATTCTCATAATTGGTGGGTCCCCTTGCATCTGTTAACGATATACCTCAATGAATAGTAATCAGACGATTTCTACCATGCTCGACATCAAAAAATCTATTCGCCTATTGTAGATTTCTACCACCAGGGTTAAGTAGAAGACCATGGGTTAGAGGCATTTCACTCGTATATGGCACCCTACCCAAGCTGTGTTGGAATTATGTATCATTTGATGTACATTGAGGACTACACTAGGGCACCTTGCTTCTATGTTTCCATTGTCCTATTGATATATATTATTACATAGATCCACATTGTACTTGCTTTTGGCTATGATTTTTTTATTTGTCACATGGATCTACTGTGTATTTCTCGTGGCCATGTCTTAGCATTTCATGTCATGGATCTACAATGTATAGTTGGCAGCCATGTTCAATTTCTCTTTATGACCGACCATGGATATGCTCGACTTGAGGATGATATTAGCATGATTGGGACTTTAGAATTTCAGTTACTCTGATTCAACTCTTTAGTCCTTGGTCCTTCCTTCCATTTTGAGCTCTATATTTTTGTGATGCATTTCGACCATCAGTTTCTCTTCTAGCCTCATGTGCTAGGGGGTATGTTTAGCCTATTTTACCCACATTGAATCAAGGAGAGATACCTTTGACTTATTGACCCTCATGCATAGTTTTTCCTCTTGTTTTTGCCTATTTTATAGCAAATATTCTCTCAAACACTAACATCTAATGTCCAAACCCTATTTTAGTGTGTACAACATGGGTCTTTGGACAAAGGTTTACCTTTTACAACCGGTGTCTTTGTTTAAACTTCTAGATTTTTTCGTTCTCGAGGAGATCAACTTGACTTACTTGTCCATGAGTTGGCTAGGGGTCAATTATTGTAGAAGTTTCCTAACTTCTCGATCCCCTAGATGTCCAGATACACCGCACACCTCCAAGGTTGCAGGGCACTTTGATGTAAGGAAGATAATGGCCAACTTGTAGAGGTATATGTATTAGCCCAAGATGCAAGAAAAAGTAGCAAGCTTCATGAAAGGGTGCTTTCTTTGTTGAACTAGTAAGCTTAGTAACGAAAATAGGGTCTATATCATCCCTTACCTATACCTACTCACCCCTAGAAAAGAAATTCCATGGACTTTTTGGGAGGTTTACCAACAACTAGGAAGGGACATGAATCACTATTCATGGTAGTTGATATGTTTAGAAATATGTGTTTTTTTATGCCCTCAAAAAGACCATCAGTGGGCAAGAAGCAACAAACTTGTTCTTAGGACAAGTTTGGGTGCACTTTAGGTTACCAAGGAGCAACATTTCAAATAGGGTCATGAGATTTCTTAGTGAATTTTGGTCTAGACTGTGGGAGAAGACAAATATCAAGTTGAAGAGGTCATAAACATTCCATACATAGGCAAATCAATAGACAAAAGTAGTCAATAGGACTATTATGTAACTTTTGAGGGGTTACAACCAGAAGAGTCCCAAGAGCTAGGATAAAAATATGGTATATATACAACACTCTTATAACATAGCAATCCACATTTCTACTGGTAAGTCCCCATTTGAAACTTGTTTTGGATATTTTCTACGTTCACCTTTGGATATTTGAAATAGGCAGCAAGGAGGACTAAGGGAGGATCTTATAGGGGATGCCTTAAGCATTGGAAAAATTGTTGAGAAGATCTGGAAGATTCTATACATGTATAGGAGACATTGCAGAAGTCACAAGCAAAATATAAGGCCGAGCATGATCAGCACAAAGCATAGAAGTCGTTCAAGGTGGGGGACAAAGTATGGTTATAGTTGAACAAGGAGAGGCTACATGGTCCTGGTAAGAAAATAAAGGCTCCAGGGTATGCTTACTTTGAGATATTGGAAAAGGTGAGAGATAATTCCTATACACTCAGTTTACCCCCATACATGTGCATTTACTCAGTTCTGAATGTGGAAAATCTAAATCTATATGAGCCTTCCATGCTAGATCAAGAAAAGGAACGGGTCCTGCCTTTTGTAGAGGATTTGGTAGTAGATGCTCAGGAAGAGTTGATAGAAGATACAATTTTTCAGAAGAAGTCCAAAACCTGCATGACCTTTTGCAAATTCAGTTGAAAGAACAAATTTTAGGGAAAGCTAAATGGTACACCCAAGAGAAGGTGGAGGAAAATTTTCCACACATCATTGAGTAAAAGCTTTCAGGGACCAAATCCTCCCAAAATGGGGAGGTGTGATCCAGATTCGATCATTATATTGTTTATCATCTATCATGATGCTTTCATATTTGAAAAGGAGGAGGAATCAACGCACAAGACAATTTTTACTAGCATGACCTAGTTCGGAAAACTAGGGTTTGGAACCTTTCAAGAGCATTTTGAGGCATCAAACAACAATTTTTAAGGGTAAAAATTTGTTGATTTTGTGAAACATCTTTTTCTGTATTCAACACATAGAAACCTTTCCAACAACACAAGAAATCGAAGTCTATCCAAAAGTTATGCCACTCGAAAGTTTACCTTCCTGTTTTGGCCACCATAATTTGAGACGATGCCATGTGAGACCCATTATTTATGAAAAATGGGTTAGCCACATTATCATGATGAACAGTAATTTAGAATATTCCATATTGTAACTCTGGTTAATAGTTGAGGGAGTTAAACCTAATCACCAGTAGGTTATCGGGTTGTGTTATAACAAGACCACTAGGAGAAAAAGGGGTTCCATTATGTTTAGGTGTACTTGTTCCATACATGATCATTGTAGGCGAGAGCGACCGAAAGATAACACATAGAGAGAATTTGTGCATTGTAGTAGCCCATGGGCCACAAGACTTGCTTCTTTTTACTACACCAGTTTATATTCAGAGAAAGAGAGTAGAGCAACTTCACCTTCCAGTTGGGTCTTCTCTCGAAAGGGTTTCCCAAGATATATCTTGTGTTAATCATGGGTTTTGAGTTTTTATTTCATTGTTCCTTATTCTCCACAAAATTACAATTTGCATGCATACACAATAAACAATAATCTACAAATCCATAAATCCATAAATCTAAAGAGAAATAAACCCTCATAGTGTTGATTTTGGCTTTCTAAGATTAATCTAACATTGTTGCAATGAACTATCATTAGAATATCCACTATGGTTTATAAATTAGGGATGTACTTATTCAATCCATAACCTAGGTAACAAAGGAGTAATAGAATCCTAAATGGATATGCAATAATCTTAAATATAGCCATCTCACCTTGTTGAAGGCTTTTGAGAGATCCATTTTGGAAAGCAGGGCTTTCTGACACTTAGATTGACTAGAATGAAGGCCTTCCTAAGCAATTCTAATAGCTTCATGTATTTGATTATTAGCCAAGAAAACAAATTGCTTTCGAGAGATGTTCTTTCAAAGAACATCTTTTAACTTGAAGGCTATGATTTTTGAGACTATCTTGTAACTGGAGTTACAGAGGGAGATGGATATAAATAAGTCAAAGGAGTCAACATTGTCAACTTTTTGGATTAAAGTAATGAAGGTGGAAATTAAGGGAGCTAGGATTTAGTTGAAATTCCTAGAGCACTCAATCACAATGAGGAGATCATATCTTATAAATCCAGGCAACTAACGTAGAATTTAATGGATAATCGATCTTTTTGAAAATATAAAAGAACATTTCCAAGTTATGCTTTGGTGACCTTGGCCATGAGAGCATCATTTCCTTTGTGGTAAATAAAGTCAGGGAACAATCTAGAAACTTTTAGAATTTGTTCGATTGAGGCCCAATTGTCTGGGCGAAAAATATCCTTGAAAGACGAGCAACCAGCAAAGGTGATATCCTTGAAATAAGTGGCAATGTTAGGTCCTTATAATACTATTTTAGCCCCCATATTTTTATTGTTGTGTCCCATAGAAACCCAAAATCATTATTGTTGTTCCCTTACATTATTATTGTTATGTAGTCAAGTTGACGGTGATAGACCCACCAACATTCAGGGGATCTCCTCGATATGAAGTCCCAATTAGACCTCAACCATTTGGTGTATGATTCCCATCTAGTATAAGGGCTCGGTTTCCAAATCCTTAAAGATTATCCTTGGCTCTAGCTGCCAGCACAAGAGAGTGATGCAATAGTGTCTTCAAAAGGCAAGGGAAGTGTGCCTAGTGAGTGTAAAGTGCAATTGTGTCGAGGTTCTTCTACTGCAAAGGGGGAGAGAAAAGTGAGCCTCTAAGTGAGAGGTAATAGTACCACCCAAGAAGAAACACACATGAACTAGAAGGACTTGTCTAACATCCAGCGGAATAGTCCACAGCGGATGCGACAGTCATTACAACCAACAAACAAGGAAAGATTTGTCTAGTATCCTGTGGTATAGTCCACAAGAATGGGACAACAATGACAACCAATACAACACATTCTCAATAATATAAGAACTAAAATAACTAAAATAATTCAACTATATTAGTACATGTGAAAGCAAACATGAAATACAAACATCCACAAAATAGTCTTACGAACATTCATAGTCCATGCATGAAGAACGTGTTGACCTTAAAAGGCTTTTTTTATTAAGCAAAATTTCCAAGACATATGTTTACAATGTACATTTCTAGCCCCATTAGTGGGACATTAGAGCCACTCCTTACTCCTCAAATAACTAGCCGATCTCTCTAATGCCTTGTGGGAGGAGCCAAGGTGAAAAGTTCTTTGCTCATACAATGAGGGGGTATATATAACCAATGGGTGATGCTTCCCCCTTGTGACTCTTTGACTACCCTCATGACTGTTCAACTTCCTATGACTTTTCAACTTACAAGACTCTTAATATTCATGTGTGTCCTTTGGACTTCCACTTTACAATACATTTGATTACAATATACATGATCAACAATAGTGATGTGGCATATAACAACTCATGACACGACTTGACATGACACTGTTGACAAGGACTGGCTTGGTGACGTGGCAATGTCAAGTCACAGTTGTTGCTAAGTGCTAGATGTCTTCTTAGATATGCTTTCCTTTCTCCTTCGCATACCTTGGTGATGCGAGGTATTCAATGATCTTAAGTCTTGGATGGTAGTTGCAAACTTGTGTCCCTTTGCTTCCTCTTGATAGATCCACTTGTGAGTTCAGTTGTAAGAGAGTCTTTAGGCATGTTTCCCTCCTCCTTCTCCTTCTTCATCATCTTGCCAGGACTTGATAGTGTACATGTTCCTGCAATTCACTCATGACGGGATGACATCAATTCAAAAACTCCCTACTCTAAGATGATGCATTATTATCCATGAACTAAGCTCGGTACAAGTCACAAACCAAGAGAAAAGGCTCAGTGATTGCACATTGTGTAGTTCTAACATACGAGGAGAGAGCTTAATTACTAAGACTGCGCAAAGCGCAGCTTAGGCTAAACTGAGGGATATTTCTACACAGTCCTCACTAAGGAGAAAAATTACGCAATGCCCACAGAGGGATAGAATTGCACAACTCAAGTAGGCAGTGGTTGTGGCCTTGGAGGAAAAACTACACAGTTTCAAGAGGTAAGGGGGATTGTGCAACAGAGAGCCTTGAAGGGCATATCTATGCAATTTCTGAAGGTAGTAAACTTAGGCTGAGGGAAGGGCACTGGAGGAAGCATCTACGCAGATTTGGAGGCTAAGGAAGGTTTGGATCTATACACATTGCATAGTTCTAGCATGCATGGGAAAATAATGAGGGTTGAAGGTTTGAAGTGTGCAGTTCAAAGCAGTTTGAGAGGCACAACTACACAATTTTGGAGGTCAAGGGAGGTTGTTGGACTCTGGAATTGCACAGAACAGTAGCCCTAGAGGACAGTGACTGCACACTGCATAGTTTTAGGCAGCAATGTCACATCCAAGAGGGTTGAGACTACGCAGTGTGCAGCTTAGTCACGGCCTGATGAAGCTAAGTTGCCCAGTCAAGAATATTTTTTTTAAATGGCCAAGTGCGGGAAGAGAGATGGACTCGTGATGAAATTGAATTGTGATCACACACTTAGCATACATTGATGGCATGACAACCTAGATCATTAGAACACAAAGAAAAATATTCCCCTCTATGCGACCGCCTCATGACAAGATGCGACAAGTGTGATACTTAAGATAGACTTTGGGACAACTGTGACGAGACTTGTGCGATGACGCTCAAGACTTTGTGTATGAATGCGAAAACTATTTACATGGTTGGGACAACTCATATACACAAAGATTATAACAACCCTAGTGAAAATTCCATGTAATACAAGTTAAAAAAAGGCAAAATAAGACCATGGTTACTTGAGCAAAGGTATCCCAGTAAGCATCACTGGATGTGTTTATGGCTAAAGGAAATTGGCAAAGGCAAAGGCAAAAAGGAATTTTTGGCACACTTATTTATGAAAATAAAGGAAAATAGGAGAAAAGGGAGGTGAAAGGTCACATGTTGCATGCGAGGAGAAAACTGAAGGAAAATAATGGAAATTGAAGAAAATAGAGGCCTCATTAATAAAAAGGCTTATGAGGATGAGTTGGCAAGCTTGGTCGGTGTAAGGTTGGTCAGTTTAGTTTTGAAGCTCTCTCATTATTCTCTCTCTCTCTCTCACTCTTGGACACTTAGAGTTTTCATAGAGCACTCTAGCTTTGGAGTAAGGAAGGAAAAGCAAGTAAAGGG
Organism: Pinus taeda; assembly: GCA_000404065.3. Lineage (NCBI taxonomy): Eukaryota > Viridiplantae > Streptophyta > Pinopsida > Pinales > Pinaceae > Pinus > Pinus taeda. The sequence goes on from APFE030004688.1 coordinate 14,118, forward strand.
AAAGGAAGGAAAGCAAGGATCAAGCAAGGAAGAGCAAGATCAAGCAGTTTCAACATGAATACTTGCAGGTAACATATTGCATGTGTGATTTCCTAACTGGTTTTGACATGTCTGGCTTTGCATGTTGGTGTATGGTTCTTTTGTTATCGATGGCATGGTTTTGTCGGGTTATGACAGTGGTTTTCAGCCTCGCCTTGCCTTTTTCTGGATGCAATGGTGTGTTGGGATGTTGATCTCGATTTTGAGCTTTGAAATTGTCGAATAGGTTTTGGAATTCAAGGCAGAGGTGGTCTTAAGCTTCATTCCCAAAGGCCTAGGAATCCCTTGACTGATTTTGGCGAGATACACAGTAAAGTCTCAAGGAGGTGTCTTGGTTTAGGGCCTAGTGATATGGGATTGGATTGCAGTAAAGCCTGAGAGACAGGGAGATGAAAAATTCCTCAAGGATATTTATGGATTCCAGATGGAATTCCAAGTTCGATTTGGTTTTGTGAATGGCGCACCGATTTTGGTGTGAGCACAGTATGGTGAGGGAGGAGGTGGTTTAACCTCTGGATTCCCTTGGTTGTTTTTGGATTGATTTTTCCATTAGATACCACATTCACAATTGGAATATGCCACGGGGGTGACTGGTTGAAAGAAATATTTGGTTCAACCATGTCTACGGTCGAGTGGAACGTGGAAGTCCCGAACCTCCTCAGATTTACCTATGTTCAATAAAATTTAAGTTCTCTTGCTTTTGTATTTATTAATATGGGTATTTAATGGCCAATATATCACTGTTATTTTCATGGTTTAATGTTGGTTATAAGCATGGTTATATAACTGGTTATTTCATATATTTACTTGTAACTAAAAGGATAATGGCTACAAGACCTAATTGATGTCATAACAATTCAGGGCAGAAGGTGGTGATCCTTCTTGTCGTGTCTCATAAGAGTTTTCAGTCATTCATGCTTTGTCTTGTATCCTAGACCTATAAATTGCATTGATGCCAAGTGTTTTACAGAATATCAGTCCTAGTTGGGGATGGTTAGTCCTAGTCCTGGAGTTAGTTTTTGGTTTATTAGTCTTGCCATCATGTGTTTAACGGATTGTGGAAGTTACGTCAAGTTCTAGGCAGTGGCTAGAATTTCTGGGCTTGAAAAGTGCCTTGAATCTCGCGGACTCTCACACAGGTCTGCTGGAAATAGTCCCTAGACATAGGCATGTAGGCTTGTGGGAGCGTTAAGAGCTCTTTAGATGCTAGCATGCCCATAGCATGGAAGCATCTAGAGGTTTAATAGCTTAAAAACTCAGTGGGACCCAAGGGCATGATACATGTGTGGTTGGGATGGCTCTTGGGAGTGTTGTTGTTGATGTGGAAGGTATGTTTGATGTCTTTCTGTCGATTGCACTTCCTTAAGGACACATATGAGGTTGAAGCATATCATAATAGCCTCTCGTCACATGTTTACCCCAGTTGGACAGTTACTTGGGTAGATATGGGAGGAGGGTGCTACAAAATGGTATCAGAGCGGGTTGCGCTCTCTTTGGGTCATACCTAATACTACAGAGTGGTATCAGAGCGGGTTATGCTCTCTTTGGTTCATATTTCATACCACAGAGTGGTATCAGAGTATGGTTCACCCCTAGGACTGGATGGGCGGTGTGTTGGTCATGCATTTATGTCAGTTGCATATGTGTTCATTATGCTTGTAGTTGATGTGCTTGTTGCAAATGCATGGTTTTGATCATGGTTGTAGTGATGTCACCATGTGAAGGTTGATGGTGTTGTTTTGGAATGTCGTCATGAGTGTATGGTTGTATATGCATTTGTTATGCATGTTAGTGTCTATATGTTGTTATGCATGCATTGTCATGGTTATGGATTATGCATGTATAGTAGGTCAAACATGCATTGTGAGGTCGTTATATGAAATTAGGTCATCATGATATTGTTGGTTGTTATGATGCTGATGTGTTGGCTGAAATAGAGCAGGAGATGCAGATCATTAAAGTGAAGTTGCAACATTGGACCTCGAGGCAAGAGCATGTCGTCATACATGTTTAAATGTCGGGCATGCAGGTATGTTAGTTAATGGATTGTTATATGCATTAGGGTTATATACATTAGGTTTATGCACATGTCTATTGATGTTATGGTTACATACATGATAGATGCTAGTTGATTAGTGTAGTCATATGCACATGTGTCAGATAGTCATGAGTGGTAGTAACTTGTGGTTGTATGCATTGCTCTTGTTGTTTTATGTTAAATAACTTAATGATTATGTTATATGTTGTTGATGAGTATGTTATAGATTAACTTTTTATTGTTATATGATAGTTAGCTTAATGATTAGGTTATATGTTGTTGATGAGCATGATATATAACTTGTTGTTTCCATATGCTAGTAACTTGATGATTAAGGTCATCACATTAAGATCTTGATGTTATGTGTATCATGCTAAATTGGATTGGCCTATGAAGATGTTTAGGGTTATGACATTCAGGTATGAGTTGACTTATTTGTGACATTGTGTTGTACTAATATAGATTTATCATACATATGTAATTGTTATGCACGAACGACAAATGTTTATGAGCTTATGATCTGAACACGCTAGTTAGTTACTGTTATCGATATCATGATCTTATTTGTGTTTGAGTTGGTGTGTTGTGAAGTTATCTCGTGCTAACTAGATTGATTGTGCAAACAAAATATCCTCCCTTGAGATACATTAAGGTATGAGCTTACTTATGTCGTCTAGTTTGTGCTTGAATATTTGATTATGTCGTTTAATTGGTGTTTGAGTGTTGGTGTCTATTATGTCACCTATTTGTTGTCTCAATGTTTGATTACTTGCATGATATGAGTATGTGTCTGTAAGATTGTCTGAATGAACAATCTTGTTTTAAGATGATTGTACTAACACATATGTGTTGAGATAGATTACATGTACTTGAGTGTAATAGGTAACAGTTGTAGTATTATGTCTAATGACTATGAGTTGACTATGAAATATGACATGATTGCTAGTCTGGTAAAGGTTGATTTCAAATTGATAGATATGATTGTCTTGGTATTTGGAAAATGTGTTTGACATGTGTAAACAATGCAGGAAACATGCTTGGTATTAGCATGAAAGGTAATAGTTGATGTGTTTATATAACTAACAGTTGGGTGATGTGACAGTGCATAGTAACACACAATTTCAGCAAGGAAAAGGTCAAAGAAAGGAATTGGGCAATAATTCTTTTGGTTATGTGTGGAAACCCTAATTCCAAACGAATGAGTGGTTTGCATACATGAAGTCTTCTTAACCGCAATCTTTTGTATTCAAGCTTCTATGATCTATATTGAATTAAACAAAGTCTTTCGGTAAAAATCACATAAGAGAAATTTTTGGCAGACGCGTTTCGAACCAACAAGTGCGGTACATCATCAAAACCAGATGAAGAGACAAACCATGGCAAAGGCTTAAATAAACAACAATGTAGAAACATAATTTCAACTAACAGCTATATTTGAACAATAATATTTAAATTATGATATTAATTTATTAATATATTAAAAACAAATATTATTAAGTAACTACTATATTAAACGGCTAGTTTTTAAAAAATAATATTTAAATAATGATATTAGTTTATTAAAAAATATTAATAGGTAACAGTTAGATTAAATGGCTAGTTTTTGAAAAATAATATTTAAATTAATTTATTAAAACCAAATATTACTAGTTTTTGAAAAATAATTTTCAAATAATGATATTAGTTTTTTGAAGATTCTTCGGCAAAAATCACATATAATGATATTAGTTTTTTGAAGATTCTTTGGCAAAAATCACATAGAGAAACTTTTGTCGACGCGTTTCGAACCAACCAGTGTGGTTCATCGTCAGGACAAGATGAATGAGCAGATCTCGCTTTGCACATTAAATAGATAGGGCAGAATATCCAATGACCCAATTTTCTAGACAAGGTAACAGCTAAAAAGACAATAGCTAGGTTTGACCGGAGAACGACTAGTTTGACTATGATAAGGGGTATAAATTATATTTATTTAAATAAGTTAATTCGGTTATTAATATTCATATTAAAATGTAAGTGGACCATTTTATAAACATATATTAGA
>APFE030004692.1:0-25421 GCA_000404065.3 Pinus taeda
TTCCATAAAATTAATTTTAAAATTAATTCATATAATGTTAATAATAATTTATATACTAAGCATTATTAGTTTAAATAAATTAACAAATTAATTTTTAATTTTTAATTTATATAACTTGGACCTAATTTAACTTAGTACCATAAAATAAATTATAATAATATTAATTACAACAATAATATTATTATATTATTAAATTAAGTTTGACTTGGGTCTATTAGGCAAAATTAGCCATTAGGTTAGCCGTTAAATTAGCCGTTGGAATCTCTGCTCAGACTATTTAACTTGCTAGGCTGGATCTGTTTCTTCAACTTGTCCTGACGATGAACCACACTGGTTGGTTCGAAACGCGTCGACAAAGGTCTTTATCATGTGATTTACGCTAAAGCTCTTCTTATAAATATTTTTGAAATGTTAATAAAATTAAATTTCCATGTTTTGCCTTGAGTTTCATTATGATTCTTTTGAGAAATTAGCATTTCATTTGAGCCAATACAAGTGTGATCAAAGCAGTGGACACGTAAGAGCAAGAGAAGTTGCAAATAAGTGGTACACTGGACATTCCACACTCCAGGACATTGTAAAGGCCAACAAAGCCATGTAAAAGTCCATAGTCACTAGTAATTCCAAGTACACACATTTCATTAGAGTGCCATAGATTTCTTCACTGCGAAGTAAACATAACAGTAGTGTGGTGGAATTTAATCAAAATGGAAAACCAGTGTCATGATGTTTCTAGTTTTCCTTTGGGTTTGGGGAAGAAAATCGTATTAATAAACAAAACATTTGCGTGATCTTGATTAAACAATTCCCCTTAACATTAATCATGGAAGTTGTCCTTTCTAGACAGGTTGTGAGTTGTGACTGGAAATGTTCAAAGGAATGCTTTTACTACACACCAACACATGTTGACTTTAAATTCAACAAACTCATTTGTTGGAGAAAAATAAGTCAGCGCTAAATAAAGCACCCTCCTATAATCCCTATAAATATCTCAAATCTATGAACTACCATATGGTTTGAGGAATATGCGTGAAAATAAGAAATTGTGAATCAACTTTATTTCAATTTGAGCAAAATACAGATACATGCTGATAAAATGAAAATGAAAATTCATGTTATGTCTCCACAGTATATAAGATGTGGAGGTATAGTTCTAGAGTCTGCTTAGAGCATAAACTATTAGAATCAACTGCATTTTATCTCAAAAAATTAATTTTTTGGCCAAGGCATGATATATTTTATTATTAAACAATCGAAATATCAACAATGCTTCATATGGGACCAAAGTATGGTCATGCTAGGTAACTAACATGTCTTCTATGTAGCTAATCTACCCCCTCCCAGATTATCAAACTAGATCGAGACCAAAACATATCCAACAGTAAGCAGTTAAGTGTTAGAGCATAAAGATTAACTCAATAGAGCCAAAGGGAATACTAGGTTGATTTCTCTATAATATTTTTGAGCCAATACAAGTGTGATCCAAGCAGTGGACACATAAGAGCCAGAGAAGTTGCAAATGAGCAGTACACTGGGCATTCCACACTCCAGGACATTGTAAAGGCCAACAGAGCCATGTAAAAGTCTATAGTCACTAGTAATTCCAAGCACCTCCCATAATCCCTATAAATATCTCAAATCTAACAACTACCATATGAAAATATGGATTTGAGAGAAATATAGATATGGAAATAACTATCATATGGAAATACAAATTTGAGAGAAATCTAAGAACTACCATATGGAAATAAATATTTCAATTTGAGCGAAATACAGATACATGCTGATAAAATGAAAATGAAAATTCATGTTATCTCTCCACAGTATATAAGATGTGGAGGTATAGTTTAGAGTCTGCTTAGAGTCTGAATTTTTGGCCAAGGCAATCTACTCGCCTCCCAGATTATCAAACTAGATCGAGACCAAAACATATCTAACAGTAAGCAGTTAACTGTTAGAGCACAAAGATTAACTCAATAGAGCCAAAGGGTATACTAGGTTGATTTCTCTGTAATATTTTTGAGCCAATACAAGTGTGATCGAAGCAATGGACACATAAGAGCCAGAGAAGTTGCAAATAAGCGGTACACTGGGCATTCCACACTCTAGGACATTGTAAAGGCCAATAGAGCCATGTAAAAGTCCATAGTCACTAATTCCAAGCACTTCCCATAATCCCTATAAATATCTCAAATCTAAGAACTACCATTTGGAAATACAGATTTGAGCGAAATACAGATATGGAAATAACTACCATATGGAAATACAGATTTGATTGAAATCTAAGAACTACCATATGGAAATAAATATTTCAATTTGAGCGAAATACGGATAAATGCTGATAAAATGAAAATGAAAATTCATGTTCTATCTCCACAGTATATAAGATGTGGAGGTATAGTTCAAAGTCTGCTTAGAGTCTGAATTTTTGGCCAAGGCAATCTACCCTCCTCCCAAATTATCAAAATATATCAAGACCAAAACATATCCAACAGTAAGCAGTTAATTATTAGAGCACAAAGATTAACTCAATAGAGCCAAAGGGTATACTAGGTTGATTTCTTTGTAATATTTTTGAGCCAATACAAGTGTGATCAAAGTAGTGGACACATAAGAGCTAGAGAAGTTGCAAATAAGTGGTACAATGGGCATTCCACACTCCAGGACATCGTAAAGGCCAGCAGAGCCATGTAAAAGCCTAAATAGCAAAACAAGGTGAACTCAAAAAGGTTTCACTCAATGCTAGCTTCTCCATAGATCACAATACTAATATTACTTGTCCGAACCTAATGTAACACGATTTCAGTCTAAAAAAAACAACAAAACAAGGCAAACTGAATATCTGCAGGTTTTTAACTCATACAAACCCCTTTGAGGCTTAAGACACAAACATTGCTGTCAAAATATTAGAGCTAAGCAGATATCGTTATGCTCTGTGCCAATTGCGAATGTTAAGTTTAAACGACAGAACACAGTACTTGAGTAAATTTTCAATATTAACTCAAAAAGACCTCTTCGTAGCTAAATACGAGAATATTCCCAGTAGAAATTGAATTTAAACATTTCCGGCTTCAAATTTCTGCAAAGAAAAATATATACCAGGGCGACTTCAATAAAGTTCAAATTTTTCAATCAAAATGATCCTCTGTTACATTTATTCCTATGATAACTTGAAATAGAGGTTTCTGGGTTCAAAAAAGAAAAAAATCAAGGCGATTAAATTTACGATTTTTCACTCAAGGCAACTTAAATAATTTTACAAATCCTCAGTCAAAATGAACCTTTATGTAGGTAAACATGCAAATAGTCCTACTACAGCCTGAATTTAGAGACCGAAGAAAGAACAAAACCCTAAATAGCTAAGTATGCATTTAAATCTAAATTCAGAGACCAAAGAAAGAACAAAATAAGTTAAATACACTAAAACCTAAACCCTTAACCTCCAAAACCCTAAACCCCTAACCTGCAAAACCCTAAACCCTCAAAACCTACCATGCAAAGTTAACAAAAATTCCAATAAGGTGTTTTGTGTTGAAAAACACATAGAAATAGCTGGTAGGATTAAAATCCTACCTGATAGAAGCCATGGATCGTCACCAAACCTTCGCCAGACCTTCTCCAGAGCTCACCACATCTGCAACGAGTTGGAAATTAGCAATTGGAGAACAAAAAAACCAAAAAAACTAAACAAAAAACACAAAAACCTGCAATTACCTGTAAATGCAACCTTCGACCTCGAACTAGCTGAAACTGCTACTGGCTCCTCCCCAAACAACAAAAACTGCGAATTAAACCACCACCAAGGAAACCCTAAACCACCAGCGGTCCAAAATGACCAACAATTGCAAGCGGAAAACCAAAGGAAACATTAGCTCAACCGTGGTGGACGAAGCGCGCAAGTATTGGAGCTATCTCGCACCATCGTTGGCAGAGGGCTTCGCCCAACAATTGGACTCGAACAGAAAAACAAGAGAGAAACAACAAATCGCAGAAATGAGGCGGAAAAAACCCTAATCACACTGCGGAACGGTGTTTTATTACCTTGACACAGTGCCCAACACGTAGCAGTCCACGACGGACACTTGTCGTACCAAATGCATAAATATCACGTGGCGGTAGGCGAGGTGGAGGGGAGGGCGCACAAGTAATGGCATCCCTCCCCTACTTCAAAATCTATCTTTTCAACAAAAAAAAATGGTACTCTTTAACACATATGTAGTCAATCAAACTTTTTCAAAAATAAGCATAAAGGACATTGGTACATCAGAGTTAATTTGATTTTAAAAATGCCAGAGTTGAACGAGATATACATGCCCTTCAATGTTAGTCTCTCCAACCTACACTTGTTATTTTAATGGGATATGTTTAAATATGCCCCCCTTTTTTATAGGAATAACTTTGAATGATATATTACTTTACAAGTTGGTTTCTTATGTTTTCTTTCACGTGTGTTTCACCTGCCTTTTATTTCACCATGTGCAGAGATTCAATCAATAGCTCGATAAATAAATAAGCGCTAATTGTATGTTAATTATGGTAATTTTTATTTTATTTTATTTATTTATTATTATTATTATTTAATGAAGATCAAGATTCTATTAGTCTTTCATTCTAGTAATTATTTCAGAAGAACTACTCTATAAAAACAAATTTAAAACGCTGATTTGAAATTTAACCTTTATTACTTTATTACTTTGCTGCTGGAACTTAAAACGTATTCGGAAAGTTGTTGAAAATAATATTTAAATAAATTACAACGACAAATATTTTTGTATGATGCACTGAGCTCAAGAAGGCAGCAATCACCCGAAGAACTTGTTGCAAAGCAACTTGTTAACATTGACTATATGGGCATCCGCACATTTTGTACATTGACTATATGGGCATCTATTGGAATTGGTGGGTTGAGCATTAATTATCATCTAATATGGAATTGTAAGCTCAAAATTAAATTTTATTAATATATATCTACTAATATTAATAGATTGGTTTTTAAAAATTCTTTATTTAAAGCAACTTAATATTTATAAATTAAATTTATTTTATATTAAAGCAATTATTTTAAATTAATATAATATGATAAAATTAATATGTGTAATGTCCATTTATAGACGAAATTGATATTTTAAGGGAATGAAAACTATACAATTTCAAGCAAGTTTGTGATTTTTTATTATTATAATATATTTTATTGTATTGACTATACAATTTTAAGCAAGCTTGTGATTTGTTATTGTTTAAAATACATTTTGGAATGATCAAAAAGCCACGTAAAATTGTAAAAAGAGAAAAGACTCACATTGTAAATACAATTTATGGGTGCCACCCATGAGAAACATGAAAGTCTCTACAATTTCTTTCTTGAACTAAATGGCTTGGTAGATGACACATTAAAAAAAGAAGCTAAATTGTTATATAGCATCTTGTAAAAGAAACAACATGACAACAACAATACTTCTTTTGACCAGTTTTTTACCTCATTACATTTAACCCAAACTAATTACATCATAACAATACAAAGTAAATTAGTAGTTAAATTAAACAAAGAGATATGAATGTTAGCTATGTGGCCTTGTTTAGTTTTCAAATTTACATATGGTCAAGAATAAATATGTAACAGTGAATATAAATCATCCTTGGAATAAGTGTGTGAACCATTTTTCAAAATTAGCATAATAGGTATTGATATAGTATTTATTGTAAGTGTCTAGTCATTTTTAACTTCAATCTTTGTATCACCAGTGAATGCGATGGCAAAATAGAGTGATTATATGATATGTAATAAAATTTTGAATGCTTATATGATAGGTGGGTAAAATTTAGAAGGTTAGTTTACGCATCATGAGAATAATTTTAATAAGATTTTATATCAAATAATTGTTAGCAACCAAGTGCATTTACTTATAATGGTTGTTGATGCGTTGGATTTTTGTTTACATGATTTTAATATTTGTATTATAATTTTAGAAACAAATCTATTTAATATATATATTTTTTAAATAAATAGTTATAAGCTTTTTATTAATGTTTTATGGTTTGAAAGTCATAACCTTTTACATCAGAGACATTATTTTCACCTTACTATTCAAAATACTCCAAAATATACTATTTCTAACACTTTTACCACATGCCTCTATTCTAAGAGTATTATCTTTATATAGCTTCCAAAACACACCTAGAATAACTATGTACTTACAAAACATCACTTAAACATTATGAAATAAAATTGTTATGCAAGAATCACCCCTTGAGCATTTTCAAGGTTATTTGAACCTTATAGAGATTATTGCACTACCTGAGATTCTAGAGTCGTCTCCAGTTGTGCTCCAAAATTTTCATCTTCTGCACTGCTTTCCCAAGCTTCTTCAGATTTAGAAGGAATAACCATGTTATCTTGTTGTTCAAACAATCAGTTGCCACCTGTAGTCCCACAAGTTTAGCCTTTAGCCAGTCTAGCTTCTGATTCACCAACTCATCATGAGCTCTCGATTCTATTAGAATCATATCACCTTGCCTAGATATCATGCTAATTATGAATTCTAATGGAGCAAACAAGTGAGCTAGATAATAATTATTCTCCTCCTGCTTTGACTTATGGCGATTCTCCATTATGACAGATGTAGCTCTCACTGTGAATTCTTGCAATCAAAGCAGATACCAAACAAATGTTTATGAGCTTATGAGGGCAATCCTTCTCTTTTTATAGCCAAAGAGCTCTGAGGTTTTTGGGCCAACATTCATCCCTACACCATGAATACCACATTGATTTCTCTGCAATTATTGGACATGGAATTCCAAGGCCATGATTTCCAACCAGTGTTCTAACTATTGCCCCATTAATGACCATTTGCTTGAGCATGCTTCCTATGAATCCATTGCGCAGGTGCTAATATTAAACTTCAACTCAATTTAATAGCGAAGGAAATCATCCTCCATTTGTCCCCTAATAGGTCTAGAAATGTGTGGGAGTTCCAATTTGGTACATGAATCCATGTCACTTCATGAGGGAAGGGTTGCCAAAACCATGCTAATGACAATTTATTAACGAATTCCCTAAGATCATTCTAACAATGAAACTTCAGACGCCCCCTCCTGTAATTTGGATAATGAATCCAACTATGACATATATATTCATAAATAAATGAATGCAAATCATGACAATGGCTTACAGGAGGAGTTAACATCCAACACAAACATTCATTGTTCCAAAATAACACCTTTATTGGTCAATGAATTTGTTGATGAATTGAGATCTATCTTTACATGATAGAATTCCAAACTATCGAATTTTGTTAATTGAAGGATTATTGTATGAAGAATGGGAGCTTAGATCTTCTCGGGGTTTATCTTAGCCACTTTTTGAAATCATTGAATCCCCATAGACATAGAGATGTTTGATTCCCCTTTCTACTATTAGATGAAGTCCTAGTCATAACGCTAGATATTCCACCTAGTTGTTAGTTAGTGATCCTAACTCCCAAGCATATTGTATCTCCTCTTCTACATCAAGGCGAAGGATAAACCCTCCTGCTCCAACCTCCCCAGTCAATTTAATAGTTATTAAAATAAATATTGTTATTGTATTATCAAGATATATAATATATATATATATATATATATATATATTATATTATATATATATATATATATATATATTATATATATATATTATATATATTATATATATTTATATATATTTATATATATATATATAATTGTGGTTCTGGTTCTTAGAGGTTGGTGACTGCTACGCCCACATAATATTTTTATCAAGTAGATCTACTCAAAAGGATCACTTCCTACAAACTCAACTACAAAGCTTGACCCCGAGAGTCTTGAAAGAATTGAACTTGTGACCTCTCAATAGCAGAGGTACTTTGAGGATGGGGACTCGACCAACTAAGCTAACCCTCAAAGCTTTATTATTATAATTTTATAAAAGTTAATTAATATTATTAAAATGGTAAAATTACATTTTATTTATTGTTTTTCTTTTATAAGCTAGGTAGGTGGGACCACCCATGAGGAATTTGAATTAATGACTTATTCTAAGAAGTGCCTTAATAATGCATCATTTCACTATCAATCCAAAACCTATGAGAAGTAATGAAATTAATATTGTGATTTTATAATTAAATGATTTTATTAATTAAATATTTTAATTAATAAATATTTTGATAATTCCTCATTATTTTAAATTCATTTTGATTTCTATAATTGTTTTAAGTGTGTATGGATTTGGTGATCTAGAAACACAAGAAGAAGAAGGGTTAATAAAAAAAAAAAAAAAATTACAACATAATGACTTTTTTGAATAAAAAAATAGTTAATCTCATTTATGATATATTAGGCATGTGATGTTGATGGAATAAGTTCTAATGTCATTAAAGTTAATTAGGTTTTTTTCATCAAATTATGCTTTCAAATTTGATATACATTTCACTTGAAGATACAATTCTATGGTATTGATTTAAACTTAGCTTTAAGGGGTTTTAACCCATTTTAAAAAGATTTAGATTGTTAAGAGCCTTCGCCTCATAAGGAAAACAAAAAACAACACTTGCGAGAGTTGTCTACTTTTTTCAATTGCTCCCAATCCCAACTTACTTGAACCACATAAAATTATAAGAATTGAATTATATTAATAAACTAAAAAAAAATCAACAAAACAAACAATTACTTTAAATTTTTTTACAAACTACTTACTCAAATATTATAAGATAAAACTTTTTTTACCTAAAATATTAATATTTTTTAGAAGATATACATAATTTTTTTATCAATAATAATTAATTATAAGAATGTCCCAAATATTTGTAATCACCATTTTAAAATTAGTAAGATTTATTTGTACACTTGTAAGATAAATATATAATTAAAAGAAAAACAACAAAACAACTCAATTCTAAAAATGTTTTAAATACTAATATTTCTTAACCATATATATATATAAACTTGTGTCACCAATTACTTTCTACACAAAAAGCAAGTACCAAGATTTTTTTTCTTTTGAATTATATATCTTTAGAATTTTATCGTGGCATATTTTTCTTTTCACTTAAATGTTTAGTTTTATTTATTTACATTATACTTCTAGCCAATTTTTTTTGTAAGTCAATCTTCTATTAATTTCAGATAAACGAGTACATAGAGATGCCGTCAAAACAGATGGTCTCACCTCGAATGGGTTTGTTAACAAAAAAGTTCACCATATGACCATAGGCACTAGAACGCAGCTAAAACAAAAAATACTCCAGAAAGCATACTAGTCACCAGAAGTAATGGATGCAGGGTTGTCTGGGGCAGTTCCAGGAGGCGGTGGAGGGTGGAAGTTGCACTGGATGTGCCCTTCGAAGCGCACCATCCAGGTCTCTAGCTTTTCAACTTTCTATGAGAATAGGTTCTGACCTCTCTACACGCTCCCTAAGTTGACTCTGGAAGTAGTGAAGTTGCTCCAAGGTTGCCATCTGCAGCGCATGTTCTTCTCTCCGAATGCGTTCAACAACATCCATTCAATTCATTAGATTAAGAATGAGGTCTCGACAGCTTTCCCCACAACACTGGTGATGGACTTGCCCTTCTTGAGCTTCATATGCTCCCGGGTCATTTTTCACTTCACCCCGAATCCTCTATCCATGATTGTTCTCTGCGTCCCCCCAGCTCATCCCCTGTTTGCCACCTCTCCTAACTCCTCCCCCTTGGCATACCCCCAACCATCCTCCATCTATACCACCTTGTGACCCATTGGCACCTTTCCGTGAGCTCCAAGTCATTTTTCCTCCATGGCGAGATGGAGCCGGAACCAACGGTTGGGCGAGCCATTCCTTAGGAGCAAGAGGACCAAAGGAGGAATGTTCCATGTTAGGGTCTTCATGGCAATCAACCCAGACGAGGAATTGCATAGAACTTCTAACTCCAAATTGAACTCCATCGGCTTGCACTGGCACCAAACAAAAATTACTGAGAACACAATGCACCGAATGTCACCGTCTTCCAAGCTTTCTCCAGGAAAATGGTGTCATCCGGAGTTAAGAGGATTATTGCCAAATTGGACCATAAATTTGAAGAGCTTCCACCCACAAAATTCAACAAACCAAACTCGGTAGCAGGCCCTCCTGGTTTTCCACTGTGGATGAACAGGGTCGCCATGAGGGCAGGTCAGTTGTCATTGCGCAAAGAACGAAACTGGTCCAGTGATCGCCACCACCCTATCCCACTGCTACACTACAAATTAACCATTGGAGACGAAGCGGGGACTCTCGATACCCGAATATGCCGAAAACACTAGAGAATGCAACTCTGCAAGTAATGGAAGCCACCCTCTTCCCTGCGCCTGACACCCTCCCCAACACACTGCCATAGATCTCTACCCACAAAAACTAGGTTTACCAGCTCACCATGTCTTTCCGACCACCAACTTGTCACCTTCCTCTAGACACGAATGCAAACACATATGCAAATACCCAGGATCACCATCGCTCCGTCATATTTCACCTTGCCACCCTCGACAACATTCTCAAGAATGCTCGTCACACACTTGAACACCCACTCCATTGTACCACTCCCCACGACTATTAATGCCTAAAAGCATCGAGAGGACCATACCCCCCACATCGATGTGACCGCTACCATGATTGGAATTTGTCAACTTCATCTCTTATGCGCCATTCCTGATTTGCCTTCTGTGGAGAGAGGAGTTGCTTATGCGAGCAGGGCTCTGACGGGCCTAGCCATCTTTTTTCTTCTGGCAATAGCATTGGGTCTTCTTTGAAATATTGTTGTTGGGCTGCTTCCAGGAGAAAGTATTTAGCTTTTATTGCTACTTGCAGAGGAGAGTGCCTCATCTCTCTGAAAATCTGCTGATTTCGAGCCAGCCACAGCTGCCAACAAACATATTTTGGGATAGCTGTCCAAATTTTACTCCAGAATGATTTGGAAGAGATGTACTGGGAATAGAATCGACTCCAAGTGGCGTAGAGTTCTGCAATAGAGATTTGAGAAGGCAATATAATCTGAAATTCATGTAAAATAATTCCCCATACCTCTTTTGCAAAATTGCACTCCAAGAAAGGTGTTGGGTTGTTTCGTAATTGCTGCTGCATAACGCACATCTGTGCGGCCCTACAATATTCCTTTTTTCCAAGTTATCACCAGTTAGGAGTTTATTATGAGCCAGGGTCTAGAAGAAGAAATTCACTTTTGGTAGGGCTAGGGGGTCCCAGACATTCTTCCAAAAAGCCGAAGTTTGTCTACTAATTCTTGAGGCCTTCAATGCTTTGTATCCTGCTGCTGTGGTGTAGACTCTCGACTGACCCCAACCCCATTTATCTTTCATGGATCTATTCACAGGGGCTGCTTCCTCCAGCAAATCTTCAAGCAGGGTTTGTTGATGGGATAATCGGACTGGGACTGCATGAAAATCCCATCCTGCCCAATCTCCACGATGATCCCAGTTTGACAGCTCATATATGGTGTTGACTCTTGCTTGCTTCAGCTAGTCCCTGAGATCAGTTATGTCCTCATTATTCTCCAGAGGTTCTTTCCCCATAATACTATCAATCCACAGGTGGGTGCGTTTTCCGTTGCCGGGGATCCTGTAAACATGTTTGTTGAAGAACTTGCTGCTCCTGCAGCAAAGTTTCCACACATGCGTGTTGTTGACTTTATTTGTGTTCTGAAGATTACTGAGGGATTTGTTGGGTCTATACTTAGTGCACAGCAATACACTAACCGGGTGGGAGGGCTCGTGGATCAACTTCCACAAGATCTTTCCTCCCAGCGCTAAATTGACAAGAGCTGGATCTCTAATTTGCAGCCCTCCTTCTGCCTTTGTTTTTTTCACCACATCCCAATTCACCAGATGTATTTTGTTTTCATTTCCCTTTCCTCCCTTCCACAAGAAGTCTCTAAGTAGTTTGGATATTTGCTCCGACACATTTCTTGGTGCTAGGAGAAACGCTACCTGATAGATTGGTAGCACCGACAACATGGCTTTTATTAAAATTACTTTGCCTCCCTTTGTCAGCTAATAGCCTCCCCACGCTGCAATTTTTTTTTTAATTTTCAAAATTATTTCACTCCACAACGTTCTTTTATTGGCTCCTGATATGATGGGAAGGCCCAAATACTTGAATCTATCCCATGTTGCTTTTCCTTTGAATCCGAGGAGAGTGGTTATACTGGAGAGCTCCCTCTGATCTATATTCCAGCTAAAAACTTCGCTTTTATTCTCATTTATTAGTGCCCCTGAGGCTCTGCAATAACTTTTGAGAACTGTGTTTAT
Organism: Pinus taeda; assembly: GCA_000404065.3. NCBI lineage: Eukaryota > Viridiplantae > Streptophyta > Pinopsida > Pinales > Pinaceae > Pinus > Pinus taeda. Next base: position 12,284 of record APFE030004692.1, read on the forward strand.
GGCTTTGGCGATTCTGATGGAGGCTCCACCAAGGAGAAGGGAATCGTCAACGAATAGAGCATGGTTCAGGGCTTCATCTCCATGGGACGGTTTGAGACCCAGGATATTGCCGTTTAGTATTTCTGCAGTGAGTTTTCGACTGAGGGAATCTGCCATTATGATGTACAGGAATGGGGAGAGGGGGCATCCCTGCCTGATGCCTCTCTGGCTTTGGAAGAAATTTGTGGAATGATCGTTGACTAAAGGGCCGATCCATGGTTTGTCTATGCAAGCTTTGATGAGATTTACGAATTGGGTCGAAAAGCCAAATGAGAGAAGGACATTGTTGAGGAAAGAGCGATCCACTCTGTCGAAGGCGTTAGCCATGTCTAATTTAATCAACATGCCTTTTTCATTTCGTTGCTTGCTAGAGTGAATGATCTCCTGTACCTGGATTACATTATCTAGAATATGCCTGCCTTCCACGAAACCGCCTTGAGGAGGGGAGATCAGTCTTTTTAACAGCGGCTTGATCTAGTTTGCTAGCAGTTTAGCCAGGATTTTATATGGCGCGTTACACAGCGAAATGGACCTAAATCTTGCGAATGTCTCTGGATTGGTGTCTTTGGGGATTAGAGCGAGGTAAGTGGAGTTGGTTCCTCTGCCTATCTCAGCTTTTTTCCTTAACCAACCTATCTTTTTGCAGAGATTAGCTTTGATAAGATGCCAGCAAGTCTTGTAGAAATAGATTGTAAATCCATCAGGCCCGGGAGCCTTATCTGCATCCATGGACCAGATAACATTTATGATTTCCTCCTCCATAATTGGCCTGCAGAGAGCTGTGTTTTCTTCAGGGCTAATAAGAGAAGGGATGTTGGTGATGAAATCAGCGACTTCCTCATTGTTTCTGTGGGTTTCTTCTCTATAAATATTCCTAAAGTGGGTTTCAACGGCTGCTTTGACTTGGTTAAAGCCTTTGCAAACAATGCCCTATGTTGTTTTGATTTCTGTTATGTGATTCCTCGTCAATCTCGCTTTGTATTGTCGGTGGAAGAAGGAGGTGTTTCGGTCTCCAGCCTTCAACCAAAAACTTCTAGATTTTAGTCGCCAATATTCTTCCTCCTTTCTGAAAGTTTGGTGAGCAGAACGTTGAGCTTTTGTTTCTTTTTCCAGCAATTCAGTTGTGATATCTTTGTTTTCCATCTCTATTTGCAGAGTCTGCAATGAATGGACTGCCTCCTTTCTTTGCTCAGTAGGAGAGGGGGCTAGTCTCTTTATCCAGTTCTTCAGTGCCTACTTAGTGGCTTTCAATTTTTGCTCCCAGACATAGCTTGGGGATCCCTTGAAAGTTTTGGCCCAAGCTGCCTTCACTGTCTCTATATAGCCTTCCTTCTCGATCCATAGAGGGCTGAACCAGAATGGAATAGGCCCCAGTTCTTCTTCATCTTCCAAAAGTAGCTGAATAGGCTTATGATCAGAAGCAAGTTTAGGTAGGATTTTAGTGATGATTATCTTTTTATTCATCGTTATGGAGCTTTGTACCATGAATCTGTCTAATCGTGCTGAGATGTGATCTGATCCCACTCTGTTATTGGACCAAGTATAAATGCCTCTGATAGGATTGAAGTCCAGAAGATCCCAGCGCTGAAAGAGTTCCTCCACCTCGTCTAACATGGGATCTTTGTTGCTTATCCCCCCCCTCTTTTCTTTTGCTTTCATAATGATGTTGAGATCCCCTGCTATGATGATATTGTTGGGGGATGACTACTCCAAGAAGGCTGAAAGGGAGTTCCAGCATTCTCACTTTTCATAATAAGAAATTGGAACATAAAGATTGAAAAGGGAAATAGACAACTTACTTGCTTTGTGCAACAATTCTGTGTGGATCCAGTGCTGTGTTTCCTTATGGTTTTTTAGATGAAAAATGTTATCGTTCCAGAGAGTTGCCAGCCCTCCAGAAGTTCCCCTTGAGCTGACAGCTTTTCCTGCTCTTTTATTCCACTCTGAACTGTTGATCTCTAGAAGGGCTTGGCCTTCTATTTTGGTCTCTTGGAGCATGAGGATATCTGAGGGCTCTGCTTTCATAAGATCCTTAACTACTTCTTTTGGAGGGATTCCCCAATCCTCTACAGTTCCAAGAGACAAGATTCATTACTTACTTGAGGGAGTATTGAGGCCCCCCTTGGAAGGCCTTGGTTTGATATTTCGCCTAATAAACATTTCTATGTTTGCTTGGCTTCCTTGTGTTTTGAGTCTTTCTGCCTCCTCCTCCCTCTTTTCTTTGCGGGATTTCCTTCCAGCTTTTTTTGTTTGTCGCTTGTAGGTCATCCTCCAAGGAACCAAAGCTTTCAACTAGTTTTTTCCTTGCTATCTCTGCATATGAGGGATTGGAGGGACTGCCTTGGATGGCCTCAGTCTGGATTGCTTCCCCTTCCTCCTTGTTTGAAGGTGGAGTGTCTGCCTCATTCTCCTGGGGTAGGGTAACTTGATTGTTCTGAGCACTATCTGTCCCTTTTGGATTTACTTGCATTTCCTGGTTAGCTTTGGTATTGCTAGGGCCTCCATCCATGTTGCCTTTTCATGTGCCTTTTTTTGATGTTAAATTCTTCTGGACTAGGGTCCATTGTTCCCCATTCTGTTTGTCTGCTTGCTCCTCTGCTTTCTTTTTACAGTTCTTTGCAAAGTGGCCATGGCCATGGCAATGTCTACATTTAAAGGGTTATTGTTCATATTCCAACTCCTGGACATGCGTCCACCCAGCTACAGTGACTTTGATAGCTTCCGGTAACCCCTCTTGTAGGTCCACTTCTACATAGATACGGGCGCATGAGTACTGGTATTTTCTCGCTGCTTGATCTATGTATTTTCCCAGTGCGTTACCTATGATCTGTAGGAATTTTTGGTTCCAGCAATGAAGAGGCAAATGTGGGAGCCTAACCCAGACCGGGACAATAGAGGGAATGTCCTAGGTGGGATCGAAATCAGGGGACCATTTGTTCAGGTAAAGACCCTGGGGCCCCATGAAATACAGTGCATTTCTAAAGATTAAACCTCTGTCATCTGGGTTTTCAAAGACAAGCACAAAGAAACCCTTGCCTACAAAATAACTTTTAACTCCTTCTTTCATCAGGGACTTCCAATTCCTTTGGGTCCATTCGTCCACCGACTTGGGAGATGGCCAGAGGCCAGTGAACTAGCCTATAAGGCCTCTCTCCGCAAGGTTCAACGCAGCTTTACAAGTTTCTTCTTCTGGTAGGGTTACTGATGAAATCATGTCCAATTTCTTTACGAACTTCTGTTGGGAAGCTGAGGGTGGGTGCTTTGGACCAGCAGCTATCATTGATCTGAAGGCTAACACCTTCAGAGGCGGCAAAGGAGGGGGATCAGAGTCCCCGTTGGCCTCCATTGATGAGGCTGGGCGAACGGATGGGCGCAGATGCTTGGGACGCGCTGGAGCAATCGGTTGTTGTAGAGAAGGAGCATAGATTAATCTATTTCTAATTTAGGGATTGATTTTGAATTTTATTTTGTTTATTATTATACTTTATATTACCAAAATAATGGTTGTTGAATCCATTTAACCAAAGATTTCTCTATGATTTTCTTGGGATACAAAGGTACTCGTAGACCAGGACTTTAATAAGTAACCCCTAGTCCAAAAAGAAACCATACTACTCAACCCATGTTACAAAAGATTACAAAATACCTTCTTGTTGGGATTTCTTAACCAACCATAACATAAAACTAAAAAGTTAATAAACATATGCATCATTCAGATTCAAAATAAGACATGGGAGTAGGGTCCCTCATACTAGATCCAAGAGGTGAAAAAGTGTCAAAGTCACATTGTAAGTATGCCTCTACATGGGTCAACCTTGCATCTAGCATGTCCAAGGTGAAGTGTTGGTTCCTCAACATCCTCTTGATGTCCTCTAAAGAAGCAAACAAATTATGCCTTTCAACCTATTTATTCTTCAAGACTAATCCTAGAGGAGTCTTCATTTTCTAGTGCAATAACTAAGCTATAAAGTTCAAGCACCGCTTCTTCCATCTCTTGGTGTAACCAAGGTTTGGTACTCAAGCAGGTACCTCATCCATGAATTCAAAGTTAGAGTTGGCTTGGCTTTCCAATCCAGCTTGAGTTTCCAACTTACGAATTTCTCTCCTTGTCTCCAGGGGGACAACATTAAAATAGGTAGTACCAGAATCCTCAGCAAGAAACATCGCTCTTCGTTGACCTTGCGCGCTGCTTCCGCCACCCCCCACTTATAACACATGTGTTACCTAGGTAGTATAGTTGCAAAAATAGGGTCACACTTGTAGCAACTACTATAACGACCATGACCTATAAAGAAATAGGAGAAAGACCCAACCACAACATTACCATGGCTTTGGCACCACCTAACAAAATTGTCACTAAAAATCATCAACCAAACACACCAATGGAAAGACACCTTGACTCAGACCCCACTAAAATGGTTTCCTTGGTAGTAGATCCAATAGACCCCAAAATAATTATCCAAATACAAAGCCTCAGGTTTCCTCAAAGACAAGTTTTACATAATACATTTAGAACTTAATAATATCAAGATGGTGAAGAGACTCCCAACCAACTAACAATTTTCTTCATGAGAACCCCCTTACTATAATAGAAAACAATCACAAACATACCAAAATAAAGCCCTCCCAGTTCAAGTAATAATATATTCCACTTAAGGCAAAGAGAGAACAAACTCATGCACTACCCACACCCCAACAAATCCTCAAATTGGCTTACATAAAGACAATACAATTGATCTAGGAAATATTAAAAGAAATGACCTGTACCACCTCGCCATGAGTAACAAAGACGAATCTTCGCAAATCATCGACAACCCAGGCTTAAGGTAAGACTTCTACATGCCCAGCTCCAACTCCCACCCACCACCTATTCATTAACACCACAACATGCAAAAACCACGTCATCTCAGTATTGGACACTCCCGCAGACTGTTTCCTCTCAGTGAAAGGGTGAAGAATTGTCATCGATAGTAGGAAGGTTGATGACTTGACCTCACCTTTCTTCCATACTATTTTACAAAATTTCTAAAATGAATTTGATGCCACAAATAAATAGCCAAAGGTGGAAATATGGTGCATTACATTCAAATGCATGTTAAAGGGGAGTCACACCCCTTGTTCATAAATTCCCATTACGCCCTAGGGTGACGGACTCGGCCCCCAACTTAGGAATTTCTCTCCTTATCTCAAGGGGGACAACATTAAAATAGGTAGTAGCAAAATCCTGAGCAAAAAACATCGCTCTTCATTGACCTTGCGGGCTGCTTCTGCCACCCCCCGCCTATAACACGTGCTACCTAGGTAGTATAGTTGTAAAAATAGGGTCACACTTGTAGCAACTACTATAACAAGCATGACCTATAAAGAAATAGGAGAAAGACCCAACCACAACATTATCATGGCTTTGGCACAACCTAACAAAATTGTCACTAAAAATCATCAACCAAACCACGCCAATGGAAAGACACCTTGACTCATACCCCACTAAAATGGTTTCCTTGGTAGTAGAGCCAATAGACCCCAAATAATTATCCAAATACAAAGCCTCAGGTTTCCTCAAAGACGGGTTTTACATAATACATTCAGAACTGAATAATATCAAGATGGTGAAGAGACTGCCAACCAACTAACAATTTTCTTCATGAGAACCCCCTTACTATAATAGAAAACAGTCACAAACATACCAAAATAAAGCCCTCTCAGCTCAAGCAATAATATATCCCACTTAAGACAAAGAGAGAACAAATGCATGTGCTACCCACACCCAACAAATCCTCAAATTGGCTTACATAAAGACAATACAATTGATCTAGGAAATATTAAAAGAAACAAGCTCAGGGAAGAAATGCCATGTACCACCTCACCATGAGAAACAAAGATGAATCTTCGTAGACCGTCAACAACCCAGTCTTGAGGTAAGACTTTTGCATGCCCAGCTCCAACTCCCACCTGCCACCTATTCCCTAACACCACAACATGCAAAAACCACGTCATCTCAGTACTAGACACTCCCGCGGACTATTTCCTCTTAGTGAAAGGGTGAAGAATTGTCATCGATAGTAGGAAGGTTGACGACTTGACCTCACCTTTCTTCCATACTATTTTACAAAATTCCTAAAATGAATTTGATGCCACAAATAAATAGCCAGAGGTGGCCATATGGTGCATTGCATTCAAATGCATGTTAAATGGGAGTCACACCCCTTGTTCATAAATTCCCATTACGCCCTAGGGTGATGGATTCGGCCCCCAAGGATCCCTCATAATCACCATTAACACCTCCATTGGGGATTGTTGTTGTTGTTTTTATGTTTTATGTTTTTGTTTGTTTGTTTGTTTTGTTTTGTTTGTTTTGTCCTTTGTTTTTGTTTTTGTTTGTTTTATGTTTTTTGTTTTGTTTTTGTTTTGTGTTGTTGTTGTTGTTTTTTTTTTTTTTTTTGGCAAGACTACATCTTCATCAAGTCCAATATATCACCCTTGATCGAGGTGGGGAATTGAACCTGTGACTTCACATCAAGGAGCATCATAACAGAGCACCCGATCACCGCCTATCCAAGACCCAGTGTGTTAGGGTCCTATAATTTTTAATATGATCGTTTGATTATTACTAATGATTATTACATTTCAGATGTCATAATTAATATTCTATGTTTTAAATTATTTCCAAAAAAAGGTGAAAACCTTAAAAAAAAAAAAATAAAAAAAAAAATAAAAAAAAAAAAAATAAAAAATAAAAATAAAAAAAATAAAATATATATATATATTAATATATATATATATATATATATATATATATATATATATATATATATATGCTTGCAAATCGAAATGCAACATTGGAGGATAATTAAGTATGTTTAGATTAAATTAATCACATCATTTCCATGTGATTAAATAAATTGTAATAAGGCATTGGTACTATAGCTTTGATTTTATTGTGGAGTTGAAAACGACAAATGGAGATTTGTCGTATGTGGTTAAATTACGCACTCCAATCTGCCACCCAATCATCACTCTGCCAGATCAACGGTCGATAGTGCTTTTCGACCCCCCTTGCCATCCTACCTTTATTGGCTAGGGGGTCCGAAAAACAGTTACCTCCCTGCCGAGCCCACTACTCATGTCCCTCTTACCTTATTTCACACCCCCCCCCCCCCCCCCCCAAACTTACCATATACCACTGCTAACCCTCTCCGAAAGCAGTTTTCATCGCTTCTACCATAATCGTACTCCCGGTTACATCACCCTCCACTCCCCTACTGCCACGTATCTCCTCCCACATGATCCCGCTCCCGCTTATTGTTCCATTCCCACGCCTTCCTTCCATATTCACACGTCAACTATTTCTGCTAACCATGTGCCTCCACATCATCTCCCACCTCCATGTCACCTCCTGTGTCCACGTCATATGTATGTTTCATGGTCAATTAAAACTGTGTTTTTTCCTATAAAACGCAGTAATTTAAAGCATGATTTACAAACAACTGAGAACAAATTTCCAAAAATCGAAAGAGGTTTTTGTTTATATCATCCTCATGTACAAAATTCTCTCTCGATTTTATAACAACTGCTATGGTTTGGGAGATTCAGATGAAGCTTTGGAGGCATATTTTCCCGAATTTTCCTATTTTTAGCCAGTGTTTTCAAATGCGCTTTCCAAGCAGGTGGAAATGAATTTTCAAAAATTGAATGAATTTTTTGTTTCTAACATCATAATTTACAAAAACCTTTCTTGATTTTCTAAAATCTATTATGGTTTGGGATATACAAAGGGATCACTCGACCCTATTTTTCATAATTTCGAGATGAAAAAGCTCAAAAACAGTTAGTGACTTGGAGGCCACCATATCAAATAAGAGTTGCTATCAAATTCGAATTGCTATTCTTTGTCACCAGAAATCCACGAAGATAGTTCCAAGTAGATTCATTAGTTTTGAATGCCCTATATTTCAGTTCTATTTGTGTAACACGGTTTGAGGTATTTGTAACAAATCTTGATATTTTTTCAAGATATTTTAGTCTAGAGTTTGTATAAATACTTCATAATTTGAAGCAATATAGTTTGGGATTTGTGATGATAAAGACTACCATTCATTGTAAAGTTGTTCACTGAGTTCAAGTGACCTTTTGTAGTAATACAAGACAAATTGTTTCAGGATTCCTGTGTCATATCTATTTGGTGAAGTCCATCTACTGTTCTTTGTTTATTTTCTCCGCCTATCATGCTTATGTATTCTCTATTCTTAATTGTTAAACATAAAGTATAAGTACATAATTTGTTTCTTAGCACTTTGTACTTGGTGTTGACGATTCTAAATGCTTTCCTTTATATCAAGTTAAAGAATTCTTAACTGCTCTTTAGCTTCAATTGAATATATTTCTCTTCTTCCACTTCATTTCATTTAAATCTAAAAGATCCAATAGTATGTTTATCTTGTTGTGTTCAACTTAAGTTTGATACTTCTGCAAATTGTTCACCCCAAGCTCATCTGAATCCATTTCTCAATGGACTTCCCTTGTTCTTCCAACAAAACCAATTCAGAAACCAAACTTTGAGCCCAATAACTAGCCTAAAATCCTTAATCAAAACAAAGTTAAATTTGATAGAGAGAGCCCTTTCTAAAGCTGGTAGGGCTAGATCCCATCTTCCAAAGTGGTTGGTAGTTAGCTCTGTGATCTTCTTTTACAACCTCAAAAATTACAGAGTGATAACATAATGGCGACCATACTAGGGACCTGAACATTTCAGGTTCCTAAGAAAAGCGTATCAAGTTACATATTTGATTACTAATGGTGGACAATGATCAGACACAAGAAGGTTGTATCATTCACGTGGCGACTCCATCTTCAAAGTATCTAGAGCGTCAAAGTTTTAGGGTGACTCCAGTGTCAAAGAATCCAGATTTTAGAGCATTAATGGTGACTCCACTACAAGTTGATCGGATTTCTTGCTAAACGAGATGATAGGGTATGTGGAAAATCCTCTATCTTGTGAAGTTTTAAAAGAAGTAAGGATATATTAGTTGATTTTCAAATTGATGAAGATTTTTCAATGACCGTGTTTTGTTGTTTGAAATCGAGCAAATTTTCTCCTGAAAGTAAAGTTTGTTTTCTTGAGTTAGTCACTGAAAGATTCAAGAAGGATATTGAACTTTTGGAATTTCAGATTCAATTCTATAATTTGCAAGATCCTAAACAATTCTTGGAAAATATTCCTCCTCCAAAACAAGAGGAGATTGTATTGCCTTTTGATTTGCATAGGGATGAGAGTTTTGCTTTTGAACATAAGGCTGAAACTGAACAGTTGGAAACAAGGTTTAACCTTGAGAATACAACTAATGAAATCTTCCATGCTTAATCGGTCAATGAAGGCCTGCAAGGTAAACTAATTAATCATGCCTTTACTGATCCTGTAGAAAACTGCATGGAGGTTCTTTTCAGCTCAAGTGTTCAATCATGTTTTCATGACCAAATCCAACAACAGTTGCCATTGCACTCTACAACTTTGATTTTAAGGACAAAAAGTCAAGTTGTCCTTTTGATTGTGCTAACAAATAGTCAAGCAACCCACTTGTTTCAGCAGTTACCTGAATGGCTTCATTGGCATTTTTGTATTATTTGATTCAGCGTGATTTTCAGTAGTATAGGGTAGGTAGCAATGTGCAAATAAGCTCAATGCCCTGAACATTTTTTCAAGCATTCTTTAAGTTTCAGTTTGCAGTACAACTTTCAGCTCACTGTATATTTAAGATTTAGGTGTGCAAAATGGTTTTGATTTCAGTTTGAGAGTTTTTTAGTGGCAGAGGTTTTACAGCAGAACATTTTGCAGGTTTTGGGATCAGCCCAATGGATTAGGCTACTAGCCTACGGTGTTCTTGGCACCTCACAAGGAGAATGACATCCCTAGTTGGAGCCTATGTTAGGTCCTATAATTTTTTATAGGATCGTTTGATTATTACTGATTATTATTATATTTTAGATGTTTGTAAATTATTTCCAAAAAAAGGTCAAAACCTTAAGAAAAAATAAAAAATATGCTTGCAAGTCGAAATGCAGCATTAGAGGATAATTAAATATGTTTAGATTAAATTAATCACATCTTTTAAATGTGATTAAATAATTATAATAAGGCCTTGGTACTATAGCTTTGATTTTATTGTAGAGTTGAAAACGACAAATGGAGATTTGTTGTATGTGGTTAAATTACGTGCTCCGATCTGCCACCCAATCATCACTCCGCCATATCAATGGCTGATAGTGCTTTTCGGCTCCCCTTGCCATCCTACCTTTATTGGCGGGAGGGTTCGAAAAGAAGTTTCCTCCTCATCGGGCCTACTACTACATGTCCCTCTTACCTTGATTCAAACCCCCCTAAATTACCATATACAAGTCCTCACCCTCTTTGAAAGAGGTTTTCGCTGCTCCTGCCATAATCCGCACTCTCGGTTACATCACCCTCCACCTCCACTCCCCTACTGCCATGTATCTCCTCCCCCCGATCCTGCTCCCGCTTACTGTTCCATTCCCACGCCTTCCTTTCACATTCACACGTCAACTATTTCTACCAACCATGTGCCTCCACATCATCCCCCACCTCCATGTCACCTCCTGCCTCCATGCCATATGTATGTTTCATGGTCAGTTAAAACTGTGTTTTTTCCTATACAACATATTAATTTAAAACATTATTTACAAAAAACTTAGAAATAATTTCCAAAAAATGAAAGATTTTTTTATTTATATCATCCTCGGGTACAAAAACTCTCTCGGTATTCTAACAACTATTATGGCTTTGAAGATTGGGATGAATCTTTGCAGACATATTTTCTCGAATTTTCTAGTTTTTAGTCAATGTTTTCAAATGCGGTTTCCGAGTAGGTGGAAATGAATTTTCAAAACCTGAAAGAGATTTTGTTGATAACATTGTCATTTACAAAAACCACTCTTAGTTTTCTAAGATCTATTATGGTTTGTGATATACAAAGGGATCACTCGACCCTATTTTTCATAATTTCGGGAGGAAAAAGCTCAAAGACAGTTAGTAACTTGGAGGTCACCTCATAAAATAAGAGTTGCTATCAAATTCAAATTTCTCTTCTTTGTCACTAGCAATCCACAAAGATAGTTCCAAGTAGATTCATTAGTTTTGAATTTCCTATATTTCAGCTCTATTTGTGTAACACGGCTTGAGATATTTGTAACAAATCTTGATATTTTTTCAAGATATTTTAGTCTAGAATTTGTATAAATACTTCATAATTTGAAGAAATAGAGGTTGGGATTTGTAATGAGAAAGATACCATTCATTGTAAAGTTGTTCACTGAGTTCAAGTGACCTTTTGTAGTAATACAAGACAAGTTGTTTCAGGATTCCTGTGTCATATCTATTTGGTGAAGTGCATCTATTGTTCTTTGTTTATATTCTCTGTCTATCATGCTTATGTATTCTCTATTCTTAATTGTTAAACATAAAGTATAAGTACAAAATTTGTTTCTTAGCACTCTGTACTCAGTGTTGATAATTCTAAATGTTTTCCTTTGATATCAAGTTAAGGGATTCTTAACTACTCTTTAGCTTCAATTGAATATATTTCTCTTCTTCCACTTCATTTCATTTAAATCTAAAAGATCCAATAATATGCCTATCTTGCCATGTTTCACTTAAGATTGATACTTTTGCAAATTGATCACCCCAAGCTCTTCTCACTCCATTGCCTAATGGCCTTCCCTTGCTCTTCGAACCAAACAAATTCAAAAACCAATCTTTGTGCCCAATAACTAGCGTAAAATCCTTAATCAAAACAAAGTTAAATTTGGCAGAGAGATCCCTCTTTGAAGATGGTAGGACTATATCCCAGCTTCCAAAGTGGTTGGTAGTTACCTATGTGGTCTTCTTTTGCAACCTCGAAAATTACAGAGTGATAACATAGTGGCGACCATACTGGGGACCTGAACATTTCAGGTTCCTAAGAAAAGCATATCAAGTTCCAGATCTGATTATTGATGGTGGATAATGATCAGACACAAGAAGGTTGTATCATTCACATTGTTACTCCATGTTCAAAGTATCCAAAGCTTCAAATTTTTAGGGTGACTCCACTGTCAAAGAATCCATATTTTAGAGCATTCATGGCGGCTCCACTACAAGTTGATCAGATTTCTCGCTAAATGAGATGACAGGGTATGTGGAAAATCCTCTATCTTGTGAAGTTTTAAAAGAATTCAGGGATAAATTAGTGATTTTCAAATTGATGAATATTTCTCAATGATCGTGTTTCGTTGTTTGAAATCGATCAAATTTTCTCTTGAAAGTAAAGTTTGTTTTCTTGAGTTAGTTGTTGAAAGATTCGAGAAGGATATTGAACTTTTGGATTTTCAGATTCGGTCCTATAATTTCCGAGATCCTAAACTGTTCTTGGAAAATCTTCCTCCTCCAAAAAAAGAGGAGATTGAATTTCCTTTTGATTTGCAGAGGGATGAGAGTTTTGTTTTTGAACATAAGGCTAAAACTGAACAGTTGGAATCAGGGTTTAACCTTGAGAATACAACTGATGAAATCTTCCATGCTCAATCGATCAATGAAGGCCTGCAAGGTAAACTAATTAATCATGCCTTTACTGATCCTATAATAAACTACATGGAGGTTCTTTTTAGCTCAAGTGTTCAATCACGTTTTCATGACCAAATCCAACAACAGTTTGCATTGCACTCTACAACTTTGATTGTAGGACAAAAAGTCAAGTTGTCCTTTTGATTGTGCTAACAAAGAGTTAAGCAACCCACTTGTTTCAACAACTACTTGACTCGCTTCGATGGCATTTTTGTATTATTTGATTCAACATGATTTTCAGCAGCATTGGATAGGTAGCAGTGTGCAAATAAGCTCAATTCCCTGAACATTTTTTCAAGAATTCTTTCTAGTTTCAGTTTGCAATACAACTTTCAATTCAGTGTATATTTTAGATTTCAGTGTGCAGAATGGTTTTGATTTCAGTTTGAGAGTTTTTTAGTGGCAGAGGTTTTATGGCAGAATAGGTTGTAGGTTTTGGGATCATCCCAATCGATCACGCTACTAGTCTACGATGTTCTTGGCACCTCA